>VWZP01001589.1:2224218-2249586 GCA_013396995.1 Dicaeum eximium
AAAAAAAAAAAAAAATATTATGGGTCAGGGTGGTGTATTTGTCAAAAGTACAGTTGACTTGAAATGGCTCCTTGTTTTACCCCAGACATATCACAAGGCTCAAGCTATTAAAAAACCAAACCTACCTTTTGACACTGTTTTACTTAATGAAGTAGAACTTAATGGTTTGGAAATTATAGTTTTACATCAAGTTATGGTAGACGAAGATCCCATTTGCTGCTCAGCCTGAGGGATGGAGAACTCAAAGCTCATACTTCTCACTGCCCAAGAGTCTCTTGACCATTGGCTAAAAGAGGATGATCTCAGGCTCCTGCTGTGAAAGTTAATCCATTCTGTAAAAGGTACACGTTCAGTGGCAGCAGGAATAGTGCCCAAGTGGCCCAGCTTCCAAGCAAGATATTTTTAGCTCACAGCACCTCTCAGATTGCATAACACAAATTTTGACTACCAAACTCCATAGTTTTTGCCCTATCATCTTAAAACAACAGGATTTTAATTAAGTCTTGCAAAGCTGAAGAAGAATAAAGCGATTTGAGTTAAAACGCCTTCCCTTTTCTCACCAAAATACATAAACTAAAAATTTCAAAGTTTATTGTCTACCATTGTGTATAGAAACGTAGTAATTTTCAAAATTTCTGTATAGTATTTTTCAGCACATGGGCAGGGAGGGAAATGATGTTAATACCTTGTGAGCAACCTTTCCAGTTGCAGCTGCTATTTTCAAACAATAGGTTTTTTTGGTTCAGGTATTTGAAGCACAGAGGCTTTGCAAGGTCAGTCTAAACACAGAGCTATTGCTTACTTGTAATAGCATTTCCATGACACTGTCATTTAGTTCTCCCAAGTGACTTCACAGGGGGATATGTTAGAATTCTTGTTTCACTGCCTTTAGTTCTGCTTCATGCTAAATGGATCTCACACTGCAACGTTCCTGCCAATACTGCTTTTTCTTACAACAAACATCTCCAAACTTATGAGATAAAGTCTGGCTGCTGCCATGGTGCTCCCTGAATTTCTGTTTCAAATAACAAGCTTCTGCATCAGCAAAAAAATTTATATGTAATTACTGGAGTCAAGTTTCAGGGTAATATCTATATTCTCTTCCACAGAATTGTATTTGTTGTTTTGATTTTTGCAGCTTGTACCTTCTATTAAGGATGTGAATTATAGGCACAAACTTATTACAGCCTGTAGATAGGACAAGGGATAATGGTTTCAAAGTGAAGGAGGGTCTATTTGGATTACATAAAAGAAATAAGTTTTTTTACAGTGAGGGTAGTGGTGAAAACTGGAACAGGTTGCCCAGACAGGTGGTAAATGCCCCATCACCAGAAACATTCAAGGTCAGGTTGGGCAGGGCTCTGACCAACCTGATCTAGTCAAAAATGTCTCTCACTGCTCACTGCAAGGAGTTGGAAGCAGATGACCTTGGGAAGGCGTGGTAAGTAATAGCATTGTGTCTCTGGCTGGTACAGAGGCTGCCAAGAGTGGGACAGTGGGAATTGAGGTTTAGCAGTTCTTTTCAAAGATGTTTTCCAGTATACATACATAAGCCCATGGGTCCTAATGGGATGCATCCACATGTGCTGAAGGAGCTGGCAGATGTCACTGCAAGGCCATTTTTGATAATCTTATTGATTATGTTGACTGGAAGAAATATCTAAAGACTGGAGGAAAGCCAGTTGTTGTCATATTGTTAAGGAGGGCAAGAAGGACAATTAAGGGAACTACAGGCCAGGCAGCCCCACCTAAGTCCCTGGAAAGGTGATGGAGCTGCTAATTCTGGAAAATATTTATAGGTATTTGAAGGACAAAAAAGTCATCAGGACTAGTCAGCAGGGCTTCCCCAAGGGGAAATCATGCTTTACCAATTTGATTAACTTCCATAATGGAATGACTGGGTTTGTAGATGAGGAGAGAGCAGTAGCTAGTGGCTATCTGGACTTCAGAAAGGTCTCCCATAAAATGCTCATTGACAAGCTCTTGGAGCATGGACTGGATGAATAGACAGGAAGGTGGATCAAAATGGCCAGGCCCAGAGGATGGTGATCAGAGGCATGAACTCTTGTCACAGGTCTTATTAGTGTATAGAGATATCTAAAAGGAGGCTGCAAAGAAGATGGAGCTAGGTTCTTCTCAGTGGAGCCCAGTGACAGGACCACAGGCAATGGGCACAAACTGAATTACAGTTTGGGGAATTTTTAGCAAAGTTGATGGAAAGAAGGAGAATCAAGAAGAATTATTTCTCTTTATACTTTATTTAATTGCTTATTTGGTTTCCTCTGGGCACAGGGGAAGGGAAAAGATAAGCATTTACTTTAATCAGGTGAATTACCTCTAATGTCTGAAAATATCGAATTACTTCCCTGATGATTGAGGCAAAACTATTGTCAGTATCACTACTAATAGGTTTTAAACTGTTCTTGAATATATTTCTAAACTAAATGTAGAACTAATGTTTGAACTCCAGGTTTTATCCCAGCACAATTTATAAATCATTGCTGTCTCACCCAGGTTAGATCACTGACTGGGTTTTTCCTCAGTTGCATCAGTGGTTATCAGATTTCTCTTTAGAACAGTGGTACATATGAGATTTATATTAAATCTTTGTTTTCTTTGCTGCTCCGCTCCAATGTACAATCAAACTGCAAGAACAGAGAATGGAACACAAAGGCCCAAAGCTGGACTAAACTTACAAGAAGAAAACAGCACCTCTCTTAGTTAGACAAGGACCTGTCTTAGGTAGAGGACACCCAGAAGGAAACACAGTGCCTAGAAAGGCTCACAGAAGAGGCCTTTACAGCCTCTAAGGAAAACCCGTGCTTCTCACTACACAAATCACAACCACAGTGATAGTGGGTAACTCAAACAGACCTGGGGAAAACTGTGGTAAATCCATGGACTGCTTACAGGAATGGCTGTGCCATTTTCAGTGCTTCCACAAGCCCCTAAGATGACTGATGATTCAAATCAGCAGCCTTAGTAGCAATAGGGAGGAGAATGAACAGGTTTATATGCACAAAAGGAATTTAAAATCATTCTAGTTTGATCAAGTCACGTACATTTATGCCTTCTTAATCTGGACTGATAAAGAAGTCCCTCTTTATCTTAACACCAGTCAAGGTAACAAATATTTTTCTATTTATTTTTCATTAATAATTTCAAATTGAGCATTTATATTATTTTTTCTTTGTCAGGATCACATACCAACTAATTTGTTTTACACAGCTTTAATGATGACTTCTAAGAAACTTCTGCCTGCAATTCAAAAGCTCAAGAGGTGCCATGTTTTCAGACAAAGGTGCCATGTTTTCATTATAATTAGTGATTAGAGATTCTTAAAAACAAATGTGATAGAGATCAAATTATAAACTTTAGGAAAACCACATTTACCGACCAGTGTAAGCTCAATCACAATAACCACGATTCATGTTATAGCTGAACAAGACAATGTACACAATACACAAGACAATGTATTTAAAATAAAAAATGCCAGGTTTCAGCCAGGCTTCTAAATCCTCTAAAGTAAAAGCCTAGCTGTGTGCATCAAGAGAAATAAAAGTTTCAGGATATGAAATATCTTCATTTGATCTGTACAATCTCAGCAATTCTAAAAAAGCATGGACCCCTTTTAAGTCTCATATAAACTATGACCACCAACAGTATTTGGACAGGATCTTTAAAATTTCTCAAAGGAATAGAAATAATATAAAAAAATAAATAGAAATACCATCAAAAGTCTTTTATGAAAAAGTTTCAAATGCATGCATTTTATTTCCTATGATAACCCTAGATAAATGGCATAATTTTGATTTTTGTTTCTTGGTACTTAAATTTTTGAGGGTTTACTATTACAAAGTTAATTAAAGCTGAAATCTTCCATATGTTGATTTCCTGTAGCATGAGGCTTTAAATAATAATGTTTTATAAATCATTTTCACACCAAGAAAAGGTTTTCTCCCATTTCTCTCAAGATGAATTTTTCCTCTTCTAGCTCACCATCCTTAACTGCTTTACCACTCTTCCCCAACCTCCTATGCTTAACAGACACCAGTATTTGTGGGAATGTTTTCATGTCTCTTAAGCCTTTAAATCCTCTTGTCTACTAATGCACCAATCTATTGCAGTTGTGTACAAAATAAGTCCATAAAGGAGCTTTCAGCTCTAAGAGGAGACAGAGGGCCTCTCCACTGGTAAATTTTATTTCTCACCACATTCTTACTTCTTTAAAACCTTTTATGTCTCCTGCTACTCAAAGGAGACCATTTAGACTATTATCCAATGTCCCACATAGTTCTTAATTATACAAACAGGAAACAATACCTAATCTCAACACCCTAAAATCTTTCTCCAATAGATCTTATAAGTCTAAATCCAATATGCTATGTTTTTCTCAGTAATAAATATCAACAAAATTATTGCATGACACTTCTCTCGTGCAAGAAATCATCAGGATTTGAATTTTCATTCTTCATTACACATTTCACCAGTGTCTAAGACTAATATGATAGCAGCTGCAGGCTTACCTGGCTTGCAACTTTTGTTTTTCAGTCAGCACAAAGAACTACAAATACTGTTAATATGAGAAAAGAAAAACACAAAATTCAAGAAAAACACTTTGAATCCCAATCTCATTGGTCTGTTCCAGCTACTGCAGGGAAGATATACTCTCATGATTATCAATAATGTGAATAGCAAATAAATTCAGTTTTACATATTTCTTCTCATATTTGGCATCAGTGTGATTTTGTATTTGGTTTTTCATCTGATTTGTAAGATGATTTTTTTCTTCTAGATAAGAAACACGAATCCTGGGTCAATTAGAAGTATTAACACAATATAATAAAGGATGGAAGGCTTGACCCACCCAGCAGTTACAGTCTCCCTAAATCATATGGAGAAATGCCAGTACTGTGGAGAAAGCTGAAGTCTTCATGAACAAAGGGACAAGTGCTAGGTCTCATACCTTCTGAAGTGGAAAATTCTCAGGAAGGGAATCCACACAGCAGCTCTAAGAAACTTTTTTAATGAAGGTGATCCGCAGCCTTTGAAACCTTTGTTGCTATAAAATTTCCTGACTATTTGCTCTGCCAGAGTGTTTATGCAATAAATACTGATATCTCTGAGGGTTTCTTACAGCATACAGAAGCCATATTTTACTACCTGTCTGTACAGAACCACTACTATTTATGGTTCTCTATTCAAATAAGAGACATATTTTTTTTATTTTACATAGCTAAGGTACCAATCAAATGAGATTCTAGTAATAAAAAACTGGAAATGTCTAGTAATTTCTATTTGCTTTGACCTCAGCATGATCTATCTTACCTACCTGTGCTTACAATCCTTTCTGTTTGGCCACCTACTGATTTCACTGATTTCCTAAATTATGCAGTTAAAAAAACAATCTTCTATTTTGTAGCTAATTCTACCTGCAATATTTTTTACCTCCTTTAACCTTGAGACTTCAAAGACTTGAAGAGAATACAAACTCACAGAAATTCAATTCTGAAGGAAATATCTGAAACTAGCCAAAAGAGAGAGGTGATTTCCAGTTCTTGAATGAAGGGGTGGTGAAGGCTGCAGAAAGCAAAGAGCCCAGTTAAAATAATTTCAAGATAAAATATTTCAGGGGTTTTTTTACTAGAAATACTGGTTTACAGATCATTTACAGTCATCTATCATATTTTTATTTCTCTGATAAATACATCAAAAGTATCGGTAATTTTTCATGGACATTAAACAGTTCTCAACAAGAACCAGTCAAAATACTCTTTGAAGCATCACTAAAGTCTGCCTTCAGGAGCTCTGCTGCATTCTGTCTGGCAAATGATCACAAAGTGGAGAAATAAGAGTAATGGGGACTAACTTATAGCTATCAGCACTTTGCTTTTGGTAGACAAATGCTTGATATTTGTTCATATGACGCCATTAAAATATTATAGCATGCCCATACTTTAAATTCACAATTCCCAAAGCACTATTATGTTTGAGCCATTATGCTCAAACAGAAGTCATTAACACACTAACAAGGCAGCAAGAATACTACAGGGAAAATAAAATTTGACTTTGTTATCAGCTTCATAAAGTACATCAAAGAGTACAGGTGGAATGGCTGTTCCTGTCAGTGCATTCATATGGCCCCATTTATTACTCTTTTCATAGCCTTTCCTACGGTATTTCTTATTTAGTTCTCAGCTTAAATCAGAGATCAGCAAGCAAGGTACACCATGAATTCACAAATTTATCTCTCTGTTGATACGAGAATGATATTGCAGAGAGTCTGCCTGGCTTGGAGCTATGATTCTTCATGGCAGCTTGTACAATGCTGTGCTCTGCATCTGCAGGAGTGCTGGTGCTGCACCAGCGTTCTGCTTGCTGTGGAGCACTGCTCACACACCATCAGGGCTCTCCCTCCTGCTCCACACCACCCAAATCCAGGAGGCTGGGACTGTATCTATACTGTCTGTGTTTGCTGGTGTTGTGATGACGTTACTTTGATTTTGGTGTGAGGAATTTTTTGTTGTTGCTGCAAACAAAACTCATTAAAAGCATGTAACGAATTTAAATATTCTTGATTATTCATAAATGTGTGTTTCTAAGAGATAGGGGGTAGAATGTACTGGATACAGGTGATGTGGGGGCACCTCTGGGAATCCATATTTTTAAAAAGGCACAGGAGGTGTGGATGACAGGAGTGAAGAAAAACATGGGAGATACAACCCTGCAGATACCAAGGTCAGTGAAGAAGTAGGAAGAGGTGCTTCATGTACAGGAGCAGAAATTCACCCCCAGCCCAGCCTGAAGGACTGCAGCCTATGGGAAATGCCCACACAGGAACAGTTGGTGAAGAACTGAATACCCCAGGAAGGACTCCATCCTGAAGAAAGGGAAAATTCTCCCCAACTCAAGGCTGTTTTGCCCATGATGGTAACTGGTAAGGGATCTTCCCACCTTAATCTCAACCCACAAAGCTTTCCATCTTATTTTCTTCCTCTGTGTGATTGAGGAGGGGGAATGATAGAGAGGCTGGGTGGGTATCTGACAACAAGCCAAGGTCAACCCAACACAGCTTGTTCAGGATATGGACTTCTCAATCCCAAATGTTCATTGTGACATTAGTCCATGTATCCTATGTACATATTATCTCCCTAAAACAGCTATGAGAAATGTAACAGCAAGAAATTGTTGCCATTCCACATTTATTTCCCACTCACAGATTGAATAATAATTTCACACTACCATTAACATAGTTTCAAAGGTCTAAATGTCACCAGTAGAGCTTCTTCCTTAGAAATAATGAGATTGAATCTCAGTGTCTTTCACTTCATCCTTCAGTAGAAAGTAATATTTTGTCAGTAATTCAAGCAACTCTAATTTACAAAATCTGTGCTCTTAATGTGTGTCAGTCAAGCATCATAATTGTAAAATCAGTTTTCACCAGAACCATCAGTATAATGTAATGAATAATATTGCAGAAAGACAGCATAAGACACAGAAGGAAATTAAGTGGCAAAGGTGAGGAAAATTTTGAGATTCCCAGCTACTGAAAGATGAGTAAATACTTAGTGCCATATCAGTCATGGAAATATTTGGGCATATACATTATTTATCGCCACCCTGTTTTGTACTTAGTCAAATATTTTTAACAGAGGAAAATTAAAAGGAGAAAAAAATTACTGAAGTTATTATTGTATTTCTAGCCTGTACATGTTATATTATTATAGTATATGATGTAATACACATCATTTATATTCTAACCTGTACTTTATAATAACAAATAAGTAAGCTTACACAGTGCAATAAGTAAGGCTAAGAGAAATCATTACCTTATTGTACAAAATTTATTTAGTGTTTGAACTAAAGTTCAAGAGAATTTCAGGAGGATAAGGAGGTTCTGGGAAAGTACCAAGCATATACAAAATTTCTCAAAGTCTTTTGTGTTGCACATGGCTTTATGTGCAGAAGAAGTCACTGAAATATGTCACCAAAATGTGCTTCACCCAGATCAAGCCATTAATATGTATGTACCTTGTATTCAAAGATATTTGTACTGAGGCAAATTTATAGTAAGTTTAAATAGTTTTAAAATATAACCTCACCTTTAAATTGAAAAGTGTCTCAGAACAGATGTGAGGAGCATGAATTACATATTAACTGAGAGTTTAACTAAGATTTTAAAAGTCATCTTTATGGTATTACAATAGCAATTTTCTTTCAGTGGGTCAATAAGTCTTGCAAATACATGCTTGTGTACTCTAAACTGGTGCCTTAGCAAATGAAAATAATGGAGTTTAGAATGGGAATTTGCATCTCTATAGCATTGCCCTAGGGCTAATCTTAAATCTTATAACTGCTTAAAATACTGTATGTGGTTTTAATAGAAAATAGCCACTTAACTCACTTTAATAGCTGACAGCTCAAAAAGATTCTTGCTTATCTCCTGAAAAATTGAAACAGTGTCAGTATAAACAAGCTCCTTCTCTATATCTCCTAGGTGACTCTTAATATTAATTAAATTCAGATCATCCTTGTTGTCAGTCAAACAGGAAAAGCAAAAAAAAAGCATCCACATGCCTCTATCCAGTAAAGAAATACTAAAGCCTCCACAGAAATCAGTAAGCTTCTCTCTATTCCTAAAATTTATGGCGAAAGCAAAAAAACCAAACACACACAAAAAATACCTCAAAGCCTAATACTAATATACTAAATAAAATAGAAACTATATATTAAGGTGAACATCTTGGCTTGTATTATTTATTACTGCCTGAAGAGTACTGCCTGGAAAATCCCTGATTAGACAATATATTCTTTACTGCAGACAGATCTGGCACTTTATGACCATGCTTTACTGAGGTTCTTCTTTTTTAAGACCTTTTTTAAGACCTCTTTTAAGACCTCTTCCTTTTTAAATAGGAGCAGCTCTTTTGCATGCCTCAATTTACTCTATATTGGTCTGAAGATAACAAAATATGAGCAACGTACATTTTTATGTCTTTCAGTCTCACCCTAGAAATTATTGTGACAAACTTTCACAAACAAGGACACAGAATTTCATCAGACTGAGTTATTATTAGGTTGCATATTTTATTATACATGTATCTATTTTACATCAGCTTAAGTAGGTCTTCCAAAGACAGTTATTCTCTGCCTTCACAATCCAAGATAAGTCATTAAAATACAGTGCATGTTATTAGTATGTATAGAGCAAAAACACTAATCTAGAAAACACTTCTCTGTTGCTATTCACTTTGACATTTGACACCACATTTTGATCTCAAATGTGGAAAGCAACCCCATCCCATTTTTTCTCCTCATTCCTTCTTTAAAACCAACACTAAAAGTACAACATTTTGTCAAGAAGGACATCAAAACTACTTCTACATGAACTCTAACATGTGGTATGTTTATCATATTTTACTTGCTTAAAAACTGAAGGAACACCAAAACCCAAGTCTTTCATCACTGATTGAGGAAATCTGTCCTATAGTGTCCCTCCTTGCAATATCTTATTTAGTTCTGTCATTATTTCACACTGTGAAGTTATTACACAAAAATATTTGTATAACTACCAGTAAGTTCATTTAAAAAAAAAAGAAAAAAAACCACAAAAAACCAAAACACATTTCCAAGTACAATAGAAAGCTATGAATTACGATTAATGACAAATTTGGTTTTAGGTATATTTAGCAATTTCCTCTGAAAATCATTCCCAGTATATATCCAACCTAGCCATTCATCCAAAGTGTCAAAATATTACAAGAGGAAAGAAAAATTTAATTCATTTCAAAGAAAAAAACCCATTGATTTTAGTCTTAGATGCTTTCATATCAATCCTATATGCTCAAATCTTTATCAGAAAACAGTACAAACTTAATGAAGGATTGTAGCTTCAAAGCTATAGTTTTTAAGACTCTCCTTCTTGATTGTATAAAATCTTTAAATCTATAAATAGTTTCCCCCATCCCTTAAGAAATGCATAATTCTTACACCAATATCAATCCAAAATAATGAAAATATTAACCAAGCAGACAAAATGTATTTTTAATACAGATACTCTTTTGTCCCCTCTGAACCTTGGACTAGAGCTGGGACAAGTTCCTCACACACAGAAAGACCAGAAATCATTTTGTATCCCTGAGCTAAGCTCTAGGCTATGTGCAGGGGAGTGCTTGCACCGAGGCACACATCACCTTCATGCACACTCTCCTCCAGGTGAAACAGGACCCAGCCCTGCTTCAGAATCTATGTCGTAGTAGCAGAGTGCCATGTTGCTAAAGCTCTAGAAGAAATGGAGAATACCAGCCTGATAACCCCTGTCTTTAATGCAGCTTCTTAGTTGCTGAATCCAAAGTTCTTTTGGAGCATCTTCTGGTTTGACTCTCTCTGTCCAAATACCTGGTAACAAGGTAAAAACTTAAAAAGGCAAAAATCTTTAACCCACTTGCTCCAATTTCTAGTTTAAAATAAACAGATTTTACTATCAGACTGCAAATTTTTCTGCTTTTAAGTCCACTCCTCTATAAAATAGCTATCAAAACTAGTGCTTATTTTATTTATTTTTAACTGATAATCAAATACAAAATTTCGTATTAAGCATGTGGATTAGAATTTGTGTTGCTACTGTGTCTCTTGCCTAAGGATGACAGGGGAGATGAGCCCTCAAGGGCCAAGAGGGAAAATGCACCAGACTCAAAGTCAAAACTCCAGGCAGCTCACTTGAACTCTCAGTATCTCAGCCTAGCAAGTGGCTAAAACATATTAGAATTAAAGCTACCACAAAATATGCAACAAGAATAATGTATAAGAATCATAACATATTTACTTTAATGACAGATCAAATTATTACAGTCTGTTAAAAGTTTCCTCAGTCAGTGAAATTTTGTTGAAGTTTCATTGACAGATGCACCAAACTGGGACAACAAAAAAATGCTATGGCCATATGTGGTCTTCAAGCAGACCTAATGGGTTATTTTGAATGCAGACTGGAAGTGGGAAAAAAAGGTTTTCAACTATTTTAAAAATGCATTTGAGTTAACCTTTTTGTTCCACTTCCTGAATATTGTTGTCCTTCTCACAGTAATGCAAACTGCCCTATCTGGCAAAAATACTCACATAATAAATATAGACTACCTATGACCCTAATATATATCTATTAGATTGTAAAATGGCCTTTCTGTCAGTTTGGCTGAAAGTATTTGGGTCAAGTGCACTGTGGCAAAATAGGAAATATATTTTCTTTTTCGCCTGCTCTATCAGAAAGGTAAAAGTTATAGTGCTACTTTTTGCCCTGAACAGGCCTCTTTTCCTGTCAATCTAGCATAAACTTAAGCAAAAAAGAAAATGTAACTACACATTCAAAAGAGAAAAAAGTCAAGGACAGATTTATTTTGTATCACTTAAAGCATGACATGAATAATTGAGTGACTTTTCACTTTGGTGAGAAGAGAAAAATGTATAAATCCCATCATTCAGAGTGAAACACTACCCCCACTCAACTGCTTACAGATGTTATTAGAAACTATAAAGTCAAAATCAGATGCCTGAAGATCTATTCTTTTTAAATGGTGAACTTGTGAAGAACATATATTAATTACACAACTTGTCATGGCAAAACTAGAAATTTTATATTAGTCTATTAAGAACAAATAATTTTTTTCTTTGGCCTAAAACTTGCTTTAGACTTCTTTAGTTAGTAATTATATATAACACTAATGGACCAGAACTGTTATGAAGTGTTATTGAAGAAAACCTAAGGAATTATAGTGTTGTATTTTACTTGTGTAAAGAGGTACAATATAGAAAAAAGAATTCTGAAATACTTGCTTCACAAATGAACAATTCACAATCTGTGAATGAAGAATTTGGAAAGTTCATTATAGATGCATTTGTTAAAGTGCATTTATACCTGGCTAACCTGAAAACTATTGCTTAAAACAGGCCCTAGATGCTCATCACCATCAACACATGAATACTAAATAGCCAGGCAGTTTTGTTCCTAGCTGGAATTTTGTACATCAGGCAAGGAAAGCTTTTTAATAAAGCAACCCTGTCTGATTCAGGATGCCCCCCCCCAAATGCTATCCAAAATGATGGCTCAGCATTCATTACATTAGGAAAACACAAGAACTCACACACAGAATACTTCAGTCTGACATCTTAATTCAACTGATTCCTGCACAGCGCCACAGCTGTAGCTCCAGGGACTGAATTCCCCCATTGTTGGCACCGAGTCGTTTGCTGGGCTGGCACAGGGCTGGCCAGCTGGCACAGGAGCTGGACCAGAGCCCACAGGATGCTCCTGGCTGCCAGCTCCCGAGAGGACACTGCCTGAGAGGCCAGCCCAGGAGCAAGGGGCTGCCACCACAACCCAGACCACCAGCCAGTGGCACAGCAGTGACTTGGCAGCAGGAGCTGCCACCAGTGCCCCCTCCAGCTCATCCCCTTTGACAGTAGCAGCTCACCTCCCTGTGCCAGACAGAGCACACAGGCACAGACACTGGCAGTGGGAAGAGAGACTGAAAGAGAGAAAGGCAAGGGAAACCGTAATGAAGTGTTTGTAACATTCTTGTAGCAAACAAGGTTGCAATATGAGGCAGTAAGACCAAACAACCCTGAGCGCAGAAGTCCATATCTTCCCTCAGCTCCAGGACAATCATCAATACAAGACAGACTCTCCAAAAGCCTGTACATGGATGCTGGCCTTTCCTGCAAAATTTGCTCAGGGTTCCTCATACCTGAAGTACAGGTGTGTGTATATATATACATACATATATACACATATATATGTGTGTGTATGTATATATAAATATACACATATATGTGTATATATGTGTGTGCATATATATTTATATACATACACACACACCCCTTTAGGTATAGGTATCCATAGAGAGTGTTCCTATTTCTGCAAAAATAGGGAAGAAAGAACAAATTTTTCATCCATCGGTGAAAGAGATCACTGGAAGTACTTACACTGGGTGTATTTACATTTCTGAAGGGGAAGAGCTTTCTTAATCCAACGTCACTCCTCTAGAATCCCAGCAACAAACTCAGATCAGGGACAGAGTACAGCTATTAGGAAAAAAAAATATTTAAAGGGTTCACCTGAAGGGTTAAAGAAGCCAAAAGAGTGAGATCAAATCCTAGTAGTCTCTAACCTTGCAGAAGTTTGAGGCACTTTGCCTGCCCTAGCATCTCAGTCTTGAGCCATCACACAAGACTGACAAGCCCACCTTTCTCTCCCAGTTCCAAATAATTAAAGGTTTTTTGCTTAATAATTTGACTGGTTATTACTTGTCCTGAGCTTGGATACAGCAATCTCAAAAGGTTTCAAGGTTTAATTCAGAGAAACATCTGAAGGGCCTAATATCCCTTCCAGTCTAATGAGCTGAGTAGCTCATGAGAATCAGGTCTCTGTTGACATTTCCAGTAACTTGTTTTTAACAAGGATTGAAATATTACAACAGCTTCTCCTGTTGTTTCAATATTTCTTTGTATTTTCCTAAGGAAAATCAGACATAATACACAAGAGATGTGAAGGGGGGCATAGGGAACAGAGGGGGAAGATGGACATGATGAATAGTAGAGAATTAAATTAAAGGAACAAAATTTAAAACTACCTCAAGCTTTAATCAAAACATTCAAAGGTTTTTGGGTAGTTAACTAGTTATCCACAGTTTCCAATTTTGTTGTCAATTTTCTTCCCAAATATTTTAATCAAGAGTGAAGAAACCATCTGACATTGTATCATAAAAATATCACACCCTTGGCAAAGATGTGTGATCTCTTCTTCAGTATTGTTTCACTTGAAATGTGCTTGTTTGAGCTACCAAGCCAGGCTAAATCCCAATAATTGACCTGGAATAACATAATCTTTGTCTACAAAGAGTACTTACATGCCATTGGTCACGGCCTGATACCTAAAATCTACTTTAGTCTCAGTATGGACATAATACAAGATGGCCAGATGTGTCACTGATTTGCTATATGCAACCTTGAAATTCAGAAATTCAGTCAGATAAGGTTCTTAGAATAAGCGAAGATTCTGTCCAAATACACCTGTAAGCTTTTTAGAACATTTCTTAATGCACATTTTTCTTCAGTTTTAGGTCTTTGCAAAGTGTCATCCTGTGTGATTTCCAAACCACATGCTAGAATTACTCATTGCTCACATACCTGCATCTTTGATAATTCTACCCCCCACCCCAGGGTTAACTTCTGTTTAATACTCAGTTTTATTCCTGTTCTCCATGCAGTGGTTGTCCTCTGCAGCCTTGGCATTACATCACCCTATGACACAGTTCAGGTAAAAATGCATTCTGGAACAGATTGTCCCCTGCTGCAATTCCTCTAAAGCCAGCTCATTTTCATCAAGGGTGAACTCAGATCACAGTCTTTGAAGATGGACTCTTCAGTATTTATTGAAGGCAATCCAAAGAATGGACTATTTCAAAAAAATTGTCATGAAAATTTTTAATATGCGACAGGGTACAGTTTCAAGACAGGAATGGTTTATTTACAGTATTAGCTTAATCTAAAACTTAGAATAGCATCTCAACTTCCCAAGACACAATTATCTTTTAAGTACCTGAAGTGAAAAGGTCAGAGCAAAGACTTCCTGAGTGGATTTAATAAACCAATAATAGGTCTAGGTCTCTAGTTCTTAAGTAGGGCCTGTATTTGGTTACTTACCCATAGTTTAGAGAGTACAGAAAAGTTTACAAGTATTATTTTATCAATTGTTAAACTAGTCATTCTTACTTTTCTCTTAAGCATAATATCCTTTTTCCATTACCTTGCATTTTGCCTTGTGTTGCTTAATTTTTTTCTTTTTTTTTTTTTTTTGACATCTGAATACAGAGGACAGGAGCTATTCCAATTGTATTTTAATATTTTATGATTTGGAGGTCCTTTCTCTGTATCTTAATCTGTCTCTGTCAAGCCTAGGGGGTTGCATTAGTCTCAGCAACACAGAAACAGCTAAATTTTTCTGTCACATCAAATATAACACCAACCGCTGAATATAATACAAATATAATACCAATAGACAAAAAAAATTCTTGACATTTTATGTAATGTCAAAAAATGAACCATGCCACTTGAATTAGAAATGGTATGTATGTAGTCTCATAAAATCCACTATATTTTGATCCACAATACATTTAGTACTTCAATGAACCAACAAGGAGGTGATAGTCACATGAATTGTAAACAGATATAAAAGTATGTTCCTCTCTGACAGAATATAAAAATAACAAGACAAATATTAAAATCCAAGGTCTAGCATTATATGGTCAAAATTATGTATATGATCGGAATGGTTTTTGTCTTGAAAGCCAGATGGTTTATCCCCAGTAAGGCAGAAATTTGTTTTGAAATATTCTCCTTAATGTTGGTCCAACCTCACCTTGAACGTTGTGTGCAGTTCTGGGCCCCACAAGTAAAAAAGGATGTTAAGGTACCTGACCTCATGCAGAGAAGAGCAACAAAGTTGACAAAAGAGCTGGAAGGAATGACCAAGCAGGCTGAAGACACTGGCTTCCCTGGCTTTGGAGAAAAGGAGGGTGCGGGGTGACCTCTGTTCTCTCTACAGCTTACTGAGGAGGGGAAGTGGACAGGAGGGTCCTGAGCACTTTCCCTGGCATCCAGTGACAAGAAACATGGGAAGGGTTCACAGCAATGTCAGGGGAGGTTCAGACTTGACATTACCAAACATTTCTTCACTGAGAGGGTGGTCAAAGAGTGGAGCAGGCTTCCAAGCGAGGTGATCAATGCCTCAGGCTTGTTAGTGTTGGAGAAGCATGTAGACAATATCCTTAATGTACTTCAGCTTTTGGTCAGCCCTGAAGTGGTCAGTCAGATGGAGTAGATTATATTGTAGGTCCATTCCAACTGGAACTATTCTACACTTTTCTATTCTGAATCCTAAAATTTTCAAAACCACAGAGAACAAGACAGCTATCTCCTGATAACCAACATTCAAAAAGAGTTTTGTCATCCATTAAAGGGGTAGGACTTGACCCATTTTTATGAAGCAAAGAACAATACAGATCCCTTTTCACCCATTAAAACAGCAAGACCTGAACATTATTCACATCAGTCATTTTTCCAAACATGCTGCAGTGCTGGCACTGCCAAATTTGTCTGTCTCTTTCTTGTACTGCTCCCAATGCAGTTTGCCCCAGAAGATGGACACAAGCTTCAATGTATTGGTGCTGGGCTAGCAGAGGAGTGGGGGACAAAGAGGCAAACTTCCCTTTCCTCTCTCAGCTAATTCTACTTAGTCATGTTGCAAAGGGTGTAAATCCATTGCAAACAGAAAAGGCCCTTACACTTTGGAAAACACCTGGGTGATATCCACTACTTGTGTACACACTGTTTAACCACAGACTTGACCACCATTTCAGACAAGCTATGATTGACCAGAACAAGCTCCATTTTGGCCGCCTGTTCCTGTCCTTGATAATTATCAACAGTAAACATCTAAGTATTAAATTAATCAAACATATAAAAATACATTTCCTCAATATACTCACAGCCCTTAACTTCAAAAGGAAATTCTGCAGAGATTCTGGTTCTGTCCTGTGAGGTGGTGCATCCCAATTCCTTCTAAAAAAAAAAAAAAAAGGAGAGAGACTGAATTTTACTGGTCAGAATTAATAAGTGTGTTGCCAGAGTAACAAAAGGTAATGGTCAATGTACCCTCTATATTGAACAGTCTCTAACCATCTTTACCATCAGTCACATAGCTTCTGGATCTCCATATCTCATGTTTACATAAAATCAGGAACCGAACAGAATTGCATATCCATTGTAATAACTGATTGTTTTATTTATTATTTCTCTAATTCAGTGGAAGAAAATATACTTTTTAGGGTATCTGACTAAAGCTAAAAATTTTTTAAAACTCATGAAGATATGTTTTTTTCCTTGAAAAGAATACACTATTAATAGAAAACACTCTGCAATTAGGAATAAATTAGGTATTTAATTATTTGCTACAACCTTAAAAGTGAACACTCTCCAGGCAGAGAGATGATTCCCTGATACCAAGTCACGTGCATCTTAGGAACTTGGCTTGAATTTTGTATTAAGTTTGCACAAGTAGTTACCATAATTCTTAACAAGGCTACCATTCCTTGTATATAAATAAGATATTGAGACCCGATACACATAGCATTATTTGGACATATGTCAAAGTTCCTGATTGCAGCTGGCCGATTACTGAATGATTTTAGATACTACATCATCTGTTTTTAATTTTGTCACTTGTCTGCTGTGCCAAAATCGCTCACAGGAGGAGACTCTACAATTAAAACTTCTGCAATATGTAACGAGTGGCAAGAATGTGAATAATGTGTATGTCACAGAGTAGACTAGGTCAGCCTTTGGACTACATGTTTCCTGAATTTAATTGCTCTGCAACAAAGTTTCATTGCTTTCCTCCCACAGCATCTAAATGCAATCACCTGTGACAAAGAATGAGTTCACTCCCACAGAAAAAGAAAGAAAAAGAAGGAAATAAAATTAATGTTGCTGTATACACGAGACACTTGTACACCATCATGAAATCAAGGTAATGAAAACGCAAATAGCCTGTCATTGTCCCTGCTTTGTACTTTAAATATTCCACAGTGTGCTTTTACACTTCTTCACCTGACACCCAAACTTCTAGGAGTTAAGAACTATATGAGAACATCAACACTCAGTAATTTCTAAAATCTCTGCCTTCATAGCTGAAAAAACACTTCAATACACCACAGGAGTATAGTTTAAGAAGTCAAAGTCAGAATACTGATTATCCTTTAACCCAAGCAGCAGATTTCCTTTCTGCATATTTCTTTTATGGCACTACCACTCGTGAAGAGGCAAAAGAGAGTCTGTGAATCCAGGCAGGCCAGAATACTTTTGTGCTTACTCAAGGTAATTATAACTTTGCTCTTGGAAGAGCCTGCAGGCAGTTTATCATCATCAAGAGAAGTCCACGTGTTCAGGCCAAGTGAAAAGGAAGATATTTTTGAAAAGATAAAGTTGCAATTCCTTCAGAGATGATTGAATATTTCCATCTCTTCTTTAGAAAGTGTCAATTACAGGCACTGACAGTGTCTCCTGAGAAAGTTTTGGTAATGTAGAAACATCAGAACATGCCACAATACACTCTTGTAACAATATTTAAACATATACCTTGGGAATGGTTTGTTCTGTTCATTCCAGGCTTTAGCCTGCAGATCCCTCTTTTTCTCCAAGGACTGCATGCTTAATTGAAATAGCAGCAAAACTTACAGGAGGAAAATGTGACCCAAGGACTCAGTCTTACGTATGACACTGGCTCTGATCAATCATAGATCTGAAGAAGAAAGGATCCCCAGGACAATGATTCTCCAGATATACCATTAATTGCCTGTTGAAAGAGAAGATAAGCACCAAAATGTCTTTAATTGAGCTGGTGACAAACAAGCAGAACAAAAACATGCATATGAGCAAATCTTCCATTTTTAAGAGAATTTGAAGTGCCTTTTTTTTTGCTGGTTTGTCATGCTTCACTCTGAAAACAACGCACCTCTATAAGCCCTAATTTATGCAGAATGTGTGCTGCCTATACAATGCTTATCACAAAAAAAAAGCCAACCAACCAACCAACCCCAAATATTTCAAAAGTGGGAAGAGTGTGGGGACTGCTACAGGCTGACTGCACATGCAGACTGAGCAGGTGATGTTGCTGGGGCAGGTAGGAATAGCCTCACACCCAAAATTCCTGCTCTTCATGAGGGACTTCAGCCACCTCGCCATTTATTGGAAGGACAACACAGCAGGACAAGAGTAATCCAGTAAAGAAGGAATTCTTTACTGTGATGGTGATGATGAGGCCATGGAGGCCCAGGGAAGTGGTGGATGACATCTGTGCCAAAGGTAGCAGGGTTGGACTTCCAACCCAAGCCTTTCTATGATTCTATGACAAATCAAAAAGTCCTTGATGGGTATAGTTGCTGTAGAACAGCAACAGAAACATCAGAACTCAATGCTTGTGAGAAAGAGATGTCAGTATCAGCAAGTCAACAAGTCAGTACAAAAATATTATTGCTAGAAATAATGTTTTTAAAGGAATTGTTCATTTTCTTTTTCATTGATCATCACCACTTTATTATCATAGCAGAAAAGCAGATTGCAATACCCCTCAAGAGATCACTTGTGTTCCTGATGAAAAAGACTTAAAATAGAGCAGAAGAGAGATCAACATTAAGAACTGTATGAGCTAAAAGCAAACTTCTAGTACTGTACACTATTCTTCACTAGACTTAGAAGAACTAATTTCCATTGTCAAGTGTTTTTAATGTCATCCACTATCATTTTGGGATATGATAATTTGCCAGCTAACACTACATGAGAAACATAAAATAAAAACATAATAATTTCTTTTCTAACTAAAATAATAAGAATTGCTCTTCCATTGCTACAATATCCCAAATTCAACAAAAGAGAATAGGTTCCAAAAGCAGAGATGCAGTAGGATAAATAGGAGGCATCCATCAGAGCCAACTTCTCATTTTAAGTTCTAACTTCACTGAGGTTGAATTTCTTTTGAGATATTTAGTTCTACCTATATTTTCCTATTGAGCTCTGTCTTGAAAAGGTTCAACAGATGATTTTGCATAAAAATACCTTCAGATTATCTCCTAACCAGCTTCTCAGAATTCAATCATCAAGTATTTAGTCATATACTTAATCTTTTGCCATGATAAAAGTTAACATTTTTCATTAGATCACGTTATGGTTTTTTTATACTTACTGCACCTACAAAACCCACTAAAATAAGCTTAATTCTCCTTACTATAAAACTGAGCTGTCTGCTAAATGTATTTCAGAGATAATAATTCACTAGATTTATAGTGAGTCTGTTCTAAATCGATCTAATTAGAGTTTCTTGAAAAAAAAAGGTTGCAAGACCTTTTATGATTAATTTTAGCAATTTATGTGGGGTGTCTTTTTGTCAAATAAACTCCTTTGGAACTGGAATTGTTTCTTGTTTTGCATCAGCTCCATAACTTGGGGATGGGGATGGTACAGTATCAGTTAGTTATCTTTACATTTGTCTTTGGAAATTATTAGAACCACTACAATTTTTTGTGATATTCTAAATATTCCTAGTAAGTGTAGAAAAAAAGCATCATTTCATGATGATATCCCATACTACATGGGAGGTAAAAATTACTTATTTTTATTTTTTAAGGGAGAGATCTCTAAATTACATAAGAACTTAGTCAGTTCTTCAGTTTTGGAAAGGCAACAGCATTTTTTTATTGCTGTTGTAGAGTGACAGCTAAACAGATGATGCCACGTGCCTATGGCAAGATTGAGAGGAGTTGTTTGGCAGGGAGTGGATCAGGAAACGGAATGGTACTACAAAGTGAGAGTACTCTGGGTGAATTATCTTCCCAAGATTGCTGTGCTGCCTCACCTTGGCAGGAACTGAACTCTGCAAGGTACTGAGGGTTTCAGGGACTGATTCAGCAAAATACACTGACATCAAATATGTCTTTAAATCTATCTACACAAAATGCCCAAGTGTATTATACAAACCTTTAAACTAGTTAAATCACCAGGAGCTGTCTACAAAAGTCATATTGTTGCCTATAACCTCAGGACAGAAAGGCACCAGACCATAGGCTTATGGCACCTGCAGAAATATCCAAAAATACACTCTGCAGGACAAATTAGTCTGAACTATTTTCCACACTATGTCTGAAGACACCACCACAATGAGATCAAGTATTCTTATACTATACTCCACTGTCCACTATAAGCAAGAGACAAAGTAATAATATCAGCTACTCAGGAAAGAAATGAAACAAAGCAAAACAAACCCTTCAAGTGTGCAAACCAAGATTTTTCCTTGTCTTGATGCTCAGACCATTGCTCCACAACCACACTCATACAGCAGTGTAAGGATGCCTGTAGGCATGATAACTGTGCCTCTGGGCCCTTCAGCATCACTAACCATTAGAATTCAGCAAACTGCATCAACAGCCACCCAACAGAGAAAGAAGGCATCAAATGCAGATGCCCTGAATGCTGACCATTTGAAGGGATGATACACACAAATTCAGAAAAACCAAAGGAATTGTGGGGTTTGTGTGAGCAGCCACATAACAAGGCTACTCTTGTGCGTGCACACGGTTTAGCTGGACAGAAGGCTGTTTAATCTTCTATTCAAAAAGCAAAATACTTAATAATCATTGCTGACATATCATCTGCCACTATATAAGAGCACCCTGCATAAATAAGGATATACTTGCAAGTGGAGAGACAGAAGATAGACTCACATCATTAAAGGGGTTCAGACAGGGCCAGGAAAGTAAGTGAGTCATCTGTAATGAAGAAACTCAAGTTCACAGGGGTTTTGAGAACAGACAGAACTAGAAAACCATTTCAATGTTTCTCTTTCTTTCCCTCATCTCCTGTCATAAGCAAACAAATAAAAATTCTTAACTCTTCCCATGTATTTCACTGAGGAATGGGTGAAATGTAACAGACCAACTTTAGAGAAAATCTGTTGCAAAATATATCACCTTGAACAGAGAGGATTCAAAGAAGAGCCTTCAGTATGAAACACTGATACTTGTTTACTCTTAAAGCTTATCAAAGTTATTCAGGGTCTCCAGCTCTTACTGAAAATTGAATTATTTCTTCTCAGAAAGTATGAACAGGGATTAAATCTCTCAAACAATTTGCTCATTTACGTTTCCACAGTTCTTCAGTAATTACTTTCTAACTCAAAATGAAAGGTCTTTTAGGTCATGACTTTTACAGTTCTTTTGTTGGCCGAAGAGATGATGGGTAAAGCACTTGTACAGGATCTGCTGCTGGACAATCTAAACCACAATACCCAAGTTTAAGAGTGGCAAAATTACTGTGTATTAGCCATATTGCCAGACTCACAGTCAGTGCCCAAGATATGATGACAGACATGTCTGACTATCTTCACAGTACATCTGTTCTTTATTTCAGGGATATAAGTCCTGTTAATATGGGCACGTATTACCTCGGTAGCTGCTTAAAAAGTTTACTTGTGTTTCAAAAGCCAGAAAAATTTATCAAGAGGCTTTAGTCAAAAAGGTTCCCACAACCCACACTGCTCCACAACATCTATAGTACCAAAATATCCCATGTAAAATCAACCAAGATAGACCTATATGACCTCTAGCTACACCTTGCAACCTGAGCAGTGATGGGTTATTTATCCTGTGTTCTTTTTATATCATGACAGGTATGTTTATAAAGATTGTTCAGATCTTCTGCAAAGATCTTTCTTCTAAAACAGGTACAAGAATGACCTAGCAAGACAAAGACAGTGCATCCCTAATGATGCAAAGCATTACCATTTTCACTTTGTTACATTAACGCATACAGCAATTTCTAATACCAAACCACTCAGCACATACTACACAGGTTCTATTACTGTTCTTTTCACTCAGATGGTATTTTTTAAAATAAAAATTCCACATATTATAGGTCTACAAGGGAAGAAGCAAGAAAATAAATATCTCACCACAGTTTACGAACTAGATTTTTTTAGTTCATGAATAGTTCATGACACTATTCACCTTCCAATGTCAATAGTCGTAGACAAGAAGAGTGTATGTTTTTCACAGTCATATGACATACTTTTTATTTTCTAGAGTATAGCTCATAAGAAGCTCTACTAATAAATAATTTGGAGCTGAATTTCCCTCCAGTAAAATTGTGTTCTGAATACTGAGTGCATGGAGTATGTTAGAAATTGGTGTTTATTTCTCTTCACTTCAGAAACATGCTGTATTTCAGAAGGTAAAAATTCATCTCTAGAGTTTACAATTTTTTAAAAACACCAGATTACAGAGGAGAAAGAAAATCTCTTGGGTGACCTCACATTCTGGTGCATTAACAGTGAGCACAGTCAATACAGTGAATTATTCTTATTTAGCAGCAAATTCACAAGCATCAGAGGAGGAACAAAGAGACATGCTCCACTTTAAGTAGAACTGAGGCACTAATTGAAACAAAATATTACTTTGCTCAAAGAAAAATCATAGGTTATAGCTGCATTACTGTTTTGAGTCACCAGTTAGACCCTAATAAAAGGGGTAAGTTTTAGACCTCAATTGATTTCTGGGTGCTCTGCTGAAAAGAAAGTATTGGAGCACAGTCCACCCACAGTGCACTTAAAGTGATTCAGAGCTGACAGGCAATAAAAGAAATATTGTTCGTCTTCTCATTTAGTAGAGCAAGAATAGCTGTATGCAATTTTATTTCTGAACTTGATAAGTGAAAAATGACTCATTTTATTAGATAAAGACCATTTTAAAAAGCTTGCTCCTATAATTTGCATATTTTGAAAATGAAATTTGTTCATCACTAAATGGTTAAATATATTATGAGATAGATGAAAGCCTATAGAATATTAAAAAAATGGTTACACACAGGAATTAAATAAAAAGGGAATGTACTAAAAAGGAGAACCTGTCTTGAATTTTATGTCCCTTCCCTGCATTTAAAAATGGATGTGCCAATCAAAACTGCAACTGCAAATTACTTTATCATTCATGCAACTCACAAAGCATATAAACAAATGACCTTGTAGCTCTACTGCTTTGCTAGTTCTATGCCACAAATCAGGCAGGTAACAAAGATTTTACAGGTTGAGAGCATGTTCTTGAATGCATATACTGTTATCTCTCTCACATACACACACACACTTTTAATTAATGTATATTGGCTACATAGTCATCATTCCTCCCTCCATCCTTTTCCCAATTGTGCCATCAAAAGACAGTGAGTGGTAAAGAGGTAAGACATGATTATACACCCAAGCTGGAGACAGTTCTGTCAGTCTGTTTGCCTGGGTGTTAATAGATATGTAAAGTAAGATAGATTTTGAAAAATCACATTAACACCATTAAAAACTCACAATAGAACTACCAATTTGGTATATACAGTCAAATTATAAATATTCTCTCTGTTGTCAGTTGTTTCATTTTCAAAGTTTAATTTAAGGGGAATACTGGGGGGAAAAATAACTTCTAGGAGTCAGAAAAGATTATTTTGTTTTCAAGTCACCAAACTGGAATTCAGGACACCCAGTTCAACCATGTTCACTGCAGAGTTTTTGTATTTTTTAAAACCATCTAATTTAATCTCCCCATAAATATCTTTTGTCTACAGCTTGTTCAGGCTATATACAGCTTATACAGATCTTTTATGGAAAGAAGCAGGGATTTATGTGTATGAATTCTGCATATAGCTCACAGGGCCTTGCAATGGCCACTTACACCTGGAAAATGAATAAAGAGGTTGTATGACCTTTCTGCTTGCCCCATTACTCATGCCTGAGAGAAGCCCCCAGTGAACATCTGCAGAGCAAACTGATTATTCTTTTCCCCAAACCTTCATCCCTCCTCTAGATGCCTATGTAAGAAGTTGGAGAATAGTTATTGAATCAACTTGAAGTACAATTATTTTGTGTAATTCCATATCTGATCTCTTACATCCACTAATGACATATAAAACATGCAAATTTGTACACCAGCACAGAGTGGAGTTCTGTATCTGTCACAGTAGCCCACAAGTTAAGGGTTCTGTTGAGAAAATTTCTCTCTACTTACAACATTTACAGAAAGTGCAGCAGATCTGAAAATAGTCCCATTCAAATTTGGAGTACGGATGTTTGGTGATACAGGTTCTGTCAGTGCAGTTTCCATTTTAAAAGGTTGGACATGGAGTCAAGGCTTGTGATTGGCACCAATTATTTCAGTAGTATAAGAAATAATTCTGATTTTTAATTCCAACTCAGTAGATGATAAAAACTTGCCTTTAAACATCATGCAAAGATTGCAGGTGGTCAATAGATAATGAAAATTCCTGTCTACAGAAAAGACAATATCTTAGTACTGACTAAGTGATCTTCACCCTAAGTCAAGAAGCAGTGGAGATGTTTTTTGATTGTGATAGTCCAGAAAATCCTCTTGTGACGTTAGAGGTTCAGTTTTGGGTTAGAGCAAACACAGCTGAGAAAAGTTTGAAGGAAGGCTGCACGTTGTTCTGGAAATGCACAGCCATGCTTCTGGCAGCCTTGCTCTGTGTATTTGGCTGCTGCCAAGGACAGCCCTGGGCATAGATGAAGGCACGAGCTGCCCAAGGCAGGTGTCATGGTTTGAGGCTTACCCAGAAATGGTAAGAATTTGTGGGCGGCTCAGTGAAATCCCAGGTGAAGAAATGCAGGAGGAAGAAGGAGGAGCTTCCTCTTTCCAGGTAGAGAGCCCAGAGGGAAGAACTCTTGCCCGGGCCGGCCTGGGTGGGGCTGGGCCCCTGCCCCAGGCCCGGCCCAGCCGG
>VWZP01001589.1:2250326-2282593 GCA_013396995.1 Dicaeum eximium
TTCTCTTGAAGTTTTGAGCCTGCTTTGCTTTTCTCCTAGTTGATCCTATTTTACAGCAGGAGAGTGCTCTGGTGATTAACCAGCACGAGAAAACCCACCACATTTAGTGGTGCATTGGCCGGGAAAAATTCAGATTGATTCAAATTGGGGAAAATTCAGAATTGGCGAACCAAACCACTACACTAATTGGTGTTTCCGCCTGGTGATTAACCAGCACGAGAAAACCCACCACAGCAGGGCACTAGAGAAGGCAGCAGAGCACCATGGGTGCTCCCTCCCATCAGTCAGTGACAGCTCCCCAGTGCGCCAGGCTCGATATTATGCTTACCTAACAAAGAGGCAGAAGGTCTTTCTTTTGGGGGGGGGGAGGGGAGAAATATAATATAAACACATACATATTTCCACTTCTTCCTCATTCTTCTCCTTAACAGTATTTTTACATCAAAGGAAGAAGTTCAAAGACAGTTAAACATACATACATATATATATAAATCTAAAAAAAGGAAGAAAAACCAACCACACAAAAATTCCCTCAAATTATGAGATCCAATTTTTGATCTCCAAATTAGGGTCTCAAGCTATAATTAGAACTTTTCATTTAGGAAGATTTGATCATAAAAAATCTCATTTAAATGTGTATGTCCAAGGTACAGAGCGTACATATCTCTTTTTTTCTCTAATATAGGCAAGATGTTTTTGAAACAGAGTTCTGTGAAAACTCCTCCATCAAAGGTCATCTCATTTTAGATTAAACCTACCTTTATTAAATCAAGTTCTTTTAAGGACAAATTGTTCACTATTGACCCAATTATCTAACTTGTGTGTGTACTTACCTGCCCACATGTACTCTGGCAAGTGCTATAATTATCTTGATGAATCACAAATAGAATTTACATTTTACCTTGCAAGTACCAGAAAGCAGTGACTAGAGCATGACTTGATTATATAAATGCTACCTTATTTCCAGGAATGACGACAGAGCTGGTAAAAAGTGCTGTTAAATATAGCTCTAAATGAGCCACTCTGTTTGGCAGATAGAGAGAAAACAAAAATCAGAAAAACAGTCAAAGAAAATGACAAAAGAGGGAAGACTTAAAAAAAGTCACCATAATCTGATAAAAAACCTGGAAGACAAAGAAAATACCAATAAGCTGAAATCTTTCAAAGCCTCTGTAGGAAGGATCTAAAAGTGGGAAGGCAGGAAAAACGTTACATAATATAATAGTCAAAAGGCAGGAAACACAATTGTGATTCTTCTCCTCCAGTTTTCTAACGTAATTACAGCCACTCATTTCCACACAGCCTATACATACGAAACTACTGGAAAGCCCCAGCAATTTCTGCCAGCATTCATTGAAATTTACACTCAGTAGATTTCCCTTGCAGAACCCTGAAGGGCTCTTCTTTCCAATCCCTGTGACCAAAGGACACTAATTTTTTTTCTTATAAATATGTAGAGTCATGGTAAAATCGAGCTATGTTGTCTTCTGACAGCTCTTCAAATTGTGGAAACTAGAATGCTAGGACATTAAACATTTGCAAAGCCATTAGGAGAAGAATTTGAGACTGCCCTTGAGTTCTGTACAGTGGGATCTAGTTGATAACACCAGCTTTCCTTTGCTTTCCGTTGCCTTTTCATTTTTTCAAAAAAGTCTTAGAAAACACTAAATTTTAGAAATTGATCAGTGAACTTCCATCTGTGGCTACACCTCCACACAGTGGCATCATGATTTATCGATATAATGTTTATTTAGAAAGATGTTTAGATAAATACTTAATAGGAATTTTTCTGGGAAGTAAACATTTTTTCTGAAACAGCTACTGATGACTATAATAACTTCTAATCACCTCCGAGTTATTAGGTTACCAATCAAAAACTTTTTTTCTTAATACAGATTCAGATCTAACTATAAACTACAAACTATTCACATCTAAACTATAAACTTTAAAAATTAGAAATCTAAACTTCAAAATCTAGAAATATATATATTTGAATGTAGTTTAGGTTCTAATGAATGGGTCTGAATTGAAGCTCTGTTGCTCACTTTTTAAATATTGGTGTTCTCTTTTTTAATCTTCCTTAGAACATGTTAGTGGGGGTACGGTTTATTTTGGAGGGGTTTTTGGTTTTTAAACTCTTTATTCTTTTAGGAGTAGAGGATACTATTTTACCTGGGACAAATCCAAGCCTGCCTTTGATAAGAACACAGAAAAGCAAACAAAACAAAACAAAACAACCAACCAAACAAAAAAAAATTCTGAAAATTAAAAAGGCTGGAGCAGAAACTAACACGGCTTTGTCAGAACTAAGCTTGCTAAACACATCTAAATGCCTTTAGGACAGGGGAACAGGCCTTTTAAACAGAGGAGGTGCTGTAGGTGCTGTACAGCTCAGCCTCTGGCACTGCTTCATGTGGCATTTTCAAAGCAAGCTACAGAAAATCATTCAAGCTAAAACTTATGTTAGGTGGGTGTAAAATAAAGGGGAAAAAAATCACTTGCAGGATATCTGTGGCTCACAGCAAAGCTGTGATGAACTGTGTATTAGCTTACCGTGGTTTCTGGTACTGTCCACTACACACCATGGTAAAGGTAAATAATCTTATGAAATGGAACAAAATGAAGCTGGGACAGACTGCAAATACACTGAGGAAAAGATTATGACTCCAGAGAAATTAGAACAATGACTTGAAAAAGAGGAATACAAAAATCATTAAAAATATGTGCTGGTGGGAATAAACCAACTCGGACAAATAGAGAATGGCAAAACTGATGTTGAAATTTAGTCCCTAGTGAATTCTGACCTGAAAATAGTCAACAAGGTTGTGTAAAAAAACTGCAAAACACAATGCAGTATGCATAAAAAGGAGCCTAACAGACAAGTCATGCATCTTCTCCAGTCCATAATATTAAGTGTTTAATAATAAGATCTTACCCAATTGGGATCCACAGCTCAGGAAGGGCACAATTGATGGCAAAGAGTCCAGAGAATTATCTAATATCTCAAACCTACTTTACCACTATCTATTCTTCAGATGTAGTGAGGCCATATTTTGGTAACAAAAATAGTTTTGATTAAATGCATTAGAAAAATCCAGCTCTTCCTAAATGCAAAACAGATTGAAAACACAATTTATGAGCAAGAGGAGAAAAAAAAAAAAGTCAAAGTTAATGGTTATAATGTAATCTATCCCCAAAACATAACAGAAAATATCAGCTAAATGTTTAAAAAATTTAGTTTAGTCATATTCTATTCAACAGTGAGAACAACACATACACAAAAAAAGCCTGAAATTCTGATGATAATTACATTTAAAATAAAGCCAAAAGTTCTGTTTACTTTCAAAATCTGGAGAGATTTTCTTTACAGTTAAAACCAATTAAAGTTTTTGTCATCTCCTGATGTTAATTAATGGTTTTGCACTGACCTCAGTGAGCACAGATGTTTTGCAAGGTGCATTCTGTTAAGAGCAATTGATGCTCTAAACAGCTGATAGTAACTCTCTGTCTTCCTCTTCCCTGTCCTTCACATACCCTGAACTAATTAAAGCTAGGAGTGTTTACTAGTAATTTAATAAAAAACTCAATCTTCACAATCACTGAAATTGCTTTGATTTAGCACAACACTTGTGCTTTCCAAGATAATTTGTGAATTAAATAATAAAGAGCACTAGATTTAAGCAAGCTTGAAATGTGAATTCCAGAGTGAATACAATCAGAGAAAGGGTAATCATTCCCAGGTATGAAGAGTGGCTGCAGGAAATTGAGATGGACCTGTAAATTAGGCAGTTTCGTTTCATGAAAGGAAACAAAATCTTGGAACTGCAATGAGGATCAATTTGACAAGGTTTGGTCCATTTCCCTCCTCTTCATGTAATCCCATGAAATTTTATTGTTTTCTCTTCAGAATATTCCCTTTCTATTTTAGCACTTTGTTACACCAATTTCTTCTCCTGTCTCTTGCTTTCACTTTCTTCCCTGATTTCAGGACTTCAAGGAGTATCATTGTGGAAAGTTTTAGCGCATTCCACTTCAAAAAAGAACACCCACCCCACTGCCCAAAGATTCACACCTGCTTTTACTGATATGCCCAGGGTTAGGCTTGAATAATCCACAAAGCCCAGAGCTCCAGGGACACTGACACTACAAGGTGCATGCCAAAGGGAGCACAGAACCGCCCCAACATTGCTCCCTCCGAACCTTTCTCCTGGGAAACTCCCTTGTGGTTTGCACCTCTGCAAAAGCCTGTTTTTAAGGCCATGATTAGGGATGGGCACACCTAAAGGTTAAAATTTTAAAAAGAAAAAACACTAGACCACCAAAGATATTGAAAACACAAAAGCCATACTAAAGTGGAGTATTTAAGGTCATCCCATTACATTTGATTATGACCACCTATTTTCTGCAATTTTCTAATTTCATTCAATTGAATTTCAATTCCTTTAAAGTCCACCCCAGGTGGTTTGTTTCATTTTCTTCTCTGATTTCAAGATTTCATTCCCTTTCCTGAAAGGAAATTCTTCTTTTTCATTTTTTAAATTTCTTCTACTGTCTTTTTGTTTACATTTCTTTGTTGATTTTGGGATTTCAATGCCAATAATTTTAACACATTTTGGTCCTTTTCCCTACACAACATTTCATCTCAGTCAATATTCTAGTCAATGCATTGTCAAATATACTCTTTTTTTCCAATTGCATTCGGTATTAACTTAAATCCTAGCTAGAGTGTTTGTTCCGCATTCTTCTCTGATTCCAAGATTTCATTCTCTTTCTTGATAGGAAAAATTTCCTATCAGGAAGGGGAATGATATCTTGAGATTTCAATGAGGATCAGTTGGGCAAGCTTCAGTCCGTTTCCCTGCACTTCATATCATCTGAGTTGCTTTTATAAAGTTTTCACATTGTTTCAGTACTTACTGTTTTATTAATTTAGCATTTCCTTTCTTCAACTCCATCTCCTGTCTCTTTGTTTATCTTCCTAGATTTCAGGATTTCAATGGCAAAAATATTTGTAAGCTTCAGTCCATTTCACTGCATCATATTGCAATTCAGTACATTTGGTTGAAGTCCATCCAACAACAAATTTACTTTCTTTTTTACAGTTGTATTTCATTTAATCATATCTCCAATCTAGACCATTTGTTCAAATTCTTTTCTCTTTTCATGATTTCATTCCATTTTCTGAAAGAAAAACATCTTGAAATCTGAGAAGACAGTGGAACAAACATCCTGGCAAGGAGATATGAGGAAATAAGATGAAACTGAAACAGAAAACCAGAAACTTTGCAAATAGACTGACTAAAATCAAGTGTACTGAGATGAAATGAGGTGCATTTAAAAGCACTGAAACTTGCCAAAATTATTCCCATTGAAATCCCAAAATCAGGGAAGAAAAGTAAATAAAGAGGAGACGAAATTGAAGAAATAAAGTGCCAAAAAAAAAAAATTCTGAAACCAAGTGAAAAGAATAAAAGCAACTGGGATGCCATGAAGTGCAGGGAAATGGACCGTAGCTTGCCCAATTGATCCTCCTTGAAATCACAAGATTTCATTCCCTTTCCTGAAAGGACATTCTTCCTTTCAGGAAAGGGAATGAAATATTGAAATCAAAGAAGACAGTGGAACAAACACTCTGGCAAGGAAATACCATCAAATCAAATACAATTGTGAAAAAGAAAAAAGGAGATTTAGAAATGGAATGACTACAAAAAAAAATATTGAGATGAAATGTGGCACAGTGAAAAGGAACAAAGCTTGCCAATTTTCTGGTTTATTTCAATTATTCAATTATTTGAAGACTATGCCAATTCTTGAAGCCAGCTGAACAGGGATCAGGCTGCCTCTAGAATGGTTAATTCTTTCATACCCTGACCAGAACTGGCTACATAGTAAAGCTGTCACTAGTGGGCCCCTGATTAATTTTTTTACTCTGTTTATGCAAGGTAGTGTTTCAGAGTGATCCAGTCTAGTAATTTAATCAAAAACTCCAGTTCAAACACCAGATCCTTAAAGATCAAATACCAGAGTCTTAAAATAATAACAAATTTCATTCAGCATCCTAAAGTGATTAATCATTTGCGCTGAAGATCAACACTTCAAAATGTCAAATTCTTCTTACATACACCCTTTTTCTGCCTATAGATAAAGTCTATCTATACTTTTTAGATTATTCGGATCGAGTGGCAACTTATGTGAAACAAGTCAGGGAACCCAAAACCAGAACAAAGGACTAATTCTATTCTCCCCTCAGTGGAGCTTCAGCAAAACCTAGCCAGACAGTGTCACAGAATTCTTCCTGGGTTTTAATCAAAGAAGGGCTGAAAATGCCACAAACATAAACAAGAGATGCTGGAAATTTCCAGAGGGACACGTCCAGGAGTTTTCTTACTTGACATAGTTACCTTTTTTTTTTCCAAATAACATTTTGATCCCCAGCTGCAATAAAACTCAGAAGCTGAAGCACAGCACCTGTACTTTTTCCTCTCCTCAGCTTGTGAACAGCTCACTGAAAACCTCCTGTATTTATGCCAGTTGTTTGTTTTTTGTGTGTTTTTTTTTTTTTAATGGCAGATAACTTTGGCAATCAGGCAGCTGAATCAGATGTTCCAATGCAATTTCTGGAAACTGAAAATAATAACAAAGCTATTTAGAGCTCTGATAGAAAAGGATTAGTACACAGGTTTCCTCTAAGAGGAAATTTGGTGTTTTCTTTAACCCAGGTTCCTATCAGTGATCCCAATTTTCAATGGAATCTACCTATAGCTGCATCTGCACAGCGGAAAATACACTGAACCACAGCAAGGAAACAAGCCTCTGGGAAAAGAGGATGATTTTGCAGATGAAAAACTCACCACAAGCCTATGCAATGACACCGAGCTCAGAGTTTTCTGTAACACCCTTCCATTTGTCTTAGAGATTACTTGTTAAAAAAATGCATACAAAACATCTATCTTTTTGCAATAAACTACAACAAAAATGCTGTTCCTTCCCTAGATCTCAAAATATTTTAGCACTCACTAAACATTAAACAAGCTTACATCAGTCAATGGAAAGTCTTTTAGTAATGCTAGTGAGCTTTGTATCAAAACAAAGGCTCCTGCCATTATCACCTGTTATCACCTTCTATCTATAGAGTTACATTCAGATATTCAAAATAGAGTATAATTAGTTCTTAGACTTGCTTATGATCACCATCACCTTTATTACTAATGGAATCATAGAAAATATTTTATTTGCTGGGTGCGTTTTTTCAATTCTCACCCTTTTTTTTTTAACATAAAATGATAATACTTTTATAGAGTAGTATATTTGCCATTGGCACTGATGGAAAAGGGTGTTGATTACAACATGTGTTGTTTTTTTCCAGTCTCCCAGCTCAAGGTAGCAATTTCATCCATTGCTGCCTGTAGCTGAATAATTAGCTTTTCAATAACGAGCTTCTGGTGGAGACAGAAAGGAAGAATTAGTAATTTGCCTGCACACCTTCCGTGCAAATGTTGCCTCTCAGGGGAATATTACATCTGTTTGCCAAGTGTAGCTAAAAGTATGCATGCAGCAAAAGAAATGTTTACAGAAATACTGGCTACCAAAATCAGACCAGATTCTGCAGCAAACTCAGCTTAAATCATTGTCTCAGCAGTGTTGTGGGGGTTTTAATTATTTTATTAATAAAAAACTTATCAGTGGAGAACAAAAATACTGTAGCATGGTAAACAATGATGTCAGAGAGTAGATAACAATAAAGAATTTTTTTCACCCACTTCTAATGGACCATGGCCTTGATCAACTCCCACTGGGGCAGGGACACAAGGACTAAGGGACTGCAGCCGTGGGTGATGCACAGGTGGGGCAGAGGAAAACCAGTAGGAAGAGCAGAGGAGCAACAGAGATGAAGTGTAACACAGGGTCCCCAGCCTCCTGTACCAAGGGTTTGTGTCCCTAGCCTCCTGCACCAAGGGTTTGTGTCCCCAGCCTCCTGCACCAAGGGTTTGCGAAGCACCAAGTGCAACACCCAGCATAAGGGGAGGTGAGACCCTGATGGGGGAGGAGAGGTGTTGGACTGATACTGAGCTCAGAAGGTGGGGAGTTATTTCCCAAGGAGCTTGATGGTTTATTTTCTGTCCCTTATAACCTGAATAAGTGATGAAAAGTTTGTGTTAACTAGAAATAATTAGGAACATGAAGTAAAATTCCTCACTGAGCTACTTTTGCCTGCAACGTGTAATACAGCTGTTATGCCCATATCTACCTATCATCTAGATGTCAATGTTGTATGACTTTTAGAGCTTGAGTCAAGTTTTTATTCCATTTCATGCCCATTTCTCTTGACTACCATCATCAACTGAGAGGAACACAACTTCTATTCTGTCCACTCAAGTGAAAAAGAACCCAAAGTGCCAAGTTCAGGCTAGGTGTAAGAGCTAGCTGTAAAGAACAGGAATTTTCCTGTCCTGGTATAGTCAGGCTGCCCAAGTAAGCTGCAGCTGGTCCTCTGCCATAGCATTCTCCTTGCTATTAGACATCTCTTAAATTATGGTTTATATCACCTGACTGGTTGATAAAAAAAAAAGGAAAGCTCAAAAACCTGAAAATTGACAAGTTACAAATAAACATTTTAAACATGCTATTTTGCTGATAAACACAGAAGAATAGCAGGATATATAAATTCTAAGTTGGAAAGAAGTTGTCAATCCTACTTCACCAGTGTTTTGGGATAGGATCAGTTTTACAAGCCTCAAGTCACCAAAGCCTCATATAATTTTTTTTTTAATCTTGTAACATGAGTGTGAATGCTCATTTGTTTGAAATATATTAGAATGCCAACATCCAAGAATATTTACAGAAGTCAGCTCTCAGAGAACTACATAAGGCAAAATATAGCATCACCCCTCTCAGAAATTGCATTTTCACTTGCATTTCTGGGCTTTGATTTTTGTCATGTATTTGGATCTAGAAGTGAGAGACTGTGACCATAAAACACAAACAATGAAAACAGCTGAAGCTTGAAAGTACCATAGGACTAACCATAGCAATTAGAATCAGTAAGATGTAAGCAAGAATGAAAAACCTGAGTGGTTTATTTTTCTTTCATATGTAATTTTGGGTTCAGAAACTTGTATCATTTACTAGCACAGCCATCACTAGGGATTTAAAGGGACTCTGTAATGCATTTGCCCATTTGTTGTGAGCACATTTTGCTATCAGCCTACAACAACCTGCCACTAAAAGGCTACACAGTCACCAAATGCCTTTGTGGACATAGGCACGAATGTGAAGAAAAGCCAATTTTAGAGGAACTTCTTTCACTTTTCATCCTAAACATACCCTAACCATACACCCCTCAGGAAGACAGGTACTCCATACTCCCCTCATGAGTACATTTGCTGGAGACTTCCATCTAGGGCTGTATTTATCTTTTTCTGCTTCCTAGAAGTTCAGTCATTCGTGAGTACTTGGAAACCATTCCTTACCCTGAGCTACTGGGAACATGATCAAATTCAGCATAAAAGTTTGCAATAATATGTATTAGAGCTCATTTGGATTAAGTCTGTGTCATTCCAAGAGGTTCATTACTAATTTTAATTTCATTTTGGAACCAGCTTCTTTCCCTCCCATAGTGGTACTCAAAATGTATTAATAAAAGAAATAGTTTGACACAGCACATAGGGATAATTAAAGCTCTCACACACATGAGGATCTTGATAGTGATTTAATTCTACATAAAAATATTTACTAAGCGTAAGTTAAAATCACTACCATACAAACAAGATTTTGTCTACTCTTAAAAAGTATTTAAGTATTTTAAAAAGCAAACATTCTTTTCTCCCTCCTCTGAAAAAGGAATTAAGATAGCAGCATACATAGTCTAAGTCTAAGGAATCTTCATTATATTAAAAGCTCAAATCATATACTAGCTAAAACCCAGAATTAAAGTTAGAATACATGGCAGAAATTGCAACTGTAAAATGGGAGTATTTTCATCTTGGATATAGGAATGAAGATCATAATATATTTGTCATAGGCAGGAGGGGATGGGGGATAAAGTACCTTGTTAGTAGGTAAATTTAGTGCTAGATTCAAATGTCATAAAGATAATAGTTGTGCAGTAGGAAAAAGAAAGAATATTTCAGTTTTACAGTACTGATGTTCAACGTTACAGCCAGCGTAGCTTTAAATATGTTTTTATCCACATCATAACTCATTTTGTTTCCAGAGATGCTCACTCTTAATTTAAAAAAAGAGGTGTTCACTATGGCTTCTTAAAAAAATAGCAGTGATTAAAAGAACAGGATTTAAAAATTGAAATTTTATGATAACATTTACTTGAGTGCTCTAAAGGATTACCCTGGCGACTTCAACTATAAAAGTAACTGTGCCCATGTCATTTTATGTAAGGGTTACTATTACAACCAGAAGATCAAATTTTTTTTTTAAAAATTGACTTTTTAAAAAGTGGAAGACATTTAAATTTTTAAGACATCCATTGGTAAACATGGCCTGAGAGAAATTTTGCATCAGGCAAATGTTGTGGTGCCTTTGGGGGATTTATTAGAAATATTAGGGATAGGGTCAGTATAGACAGCAAGAGAAAGCCCCAGCAAGGGCCTGCCAAATCTTAGGAGGAGCTTCAAAAAACTTTTTCCAGCAGCAAATTTGTGGATACTGTTGAGGTTAAGATGAAAAAGGATAAGTCCATTGGGCCTGAGAAGCAGCAGCGGAAAAGAGCTGGCTGCAAAGGCACCCATTCCAGGAGAAAGTTTGCATCAGGGCCATGCATCCTGGGCTCTGTAGATTTTTTGGGATTATTTTTAGAATGTGAGTTGAGGCAAAATTAAAGTCTTCATTCTCCTGTGAGTGAAGCCATCAAGCACTTTTACTCTTAGATGTTGCTTCCAATGCTTCTTAGCTGAGGGAAGCTTTCCTTCACTTACTGAATTATGGGAGGGGAAGTCGGAGTTTGTTTAAGGTAAGGTTGTTCTCATGTTTCATCAAGTTAAGCTCAGTTATATCAGCTGCATTCTCAGGAGAGCCCAGTCATCACGATCTTGGTGGACTTGACCTTTCTTCTGCTGCCCTTTAATATCAATACTCAGCTGTCAAAAAAAAAAAAAAAAAAAAAAGCCACTGGCCATTTGACTTAATATTAATCCATTTTGCATTTTCAGCAGTTAAATTCGCTGCCTTTGGTCATTTTATTCTATAAATTTTGTTCTAGGACAGCAACAGAAAGGGCATTAGGAAGCCCTATTTGTTCTTTGCAGTTAAATTCTCATTTTATTTACAGTGGCATCAATCTGGTACGTTAAGTAAAATAGTGAAGTTATTATAGTGAGTAATGGCTGAAGACTAACTCACATTTCCTGAATCATAGCAAATGACAAGGTGTTTCAAACAGTTCTTAAATCAACTCTCCTCTGTCCTGAGAGGCATTTTAACCTGTATCATTATGACACTACCTGTTAATTGGTTCAGTACCAGTAAGAAGCAGCACTACTGGAAGACAGATTGTAAGGGATCTTCCTACCAGCAGTCATGCTTGATACAGCCTGGTCTTCCCAAAACCATGATTCCCTTGTTGCCTCTTCCTGGGGCTCTCTGCTGAGTGCTGCACAAGCATTTTCTTCAGTAACCATGGGAACCAAACCCAGAGCATTATTTGGGATACAAAGGCTTGACCAATGTTTTTAACTCACAGTGATGCTTTGTTTTAAGGATCCCGGCCTATTAATGAAAAGGTGTTTACAGATTAGTGGTTCTCCTACTTGGAAGACATAGTAAAGGTCAGCTGTTGAAAATGTTAATTCTGCATTTCAAGCAGAGATTTATAGTTTTGTGTAGAAAACTGTCCTTTTCAGTGAATAACCGCAGCAGCAAAAAAATAAAACCATCTATCATGAACACATGAATTTTTTAGGAATCCCATGGTCAATTTAAACAATGCATCCCTGAAAATGGAAATCTTAAGTTCTCTTCCTGCATAACACATTGGCTGTTCATCTTGTTTGAGACAAGCCAAACCACCTGTGCCTCAGTTTCTGTGCATTAACCTACATCAAATACAAAGATACCTGGTTGCTGAACCATTTCATCCATTCAGGTTTTTAAAGCTCATTTCCCACACAGAAGTAATACAGAAAATTTTTATATTAAAAGTTATGACTGTTCATAGTGAGATGTCTTGGCAAAGACAACCTGAAAAAATTCTGTAACCTACAAAACATCCTGAGTAGACAACTGGATATCTAAGAAAAATGTGGTATCATCTGAAATTTATTCCATATTCTCCACTTTGGACCATATATATTCCAAGTACAGTCTCTTCCTCCGTTTGAATCTCCATTGCTTGACTGGCAAAAATGTCTGATTTTTATGTTTATATTTGAAAGAAGTTTTGCTTATGCTCAATTTTTTGAGAAAGACTCAGGACTACTGACTAGTAAATTACATTTAAATTACTTATCCACAGTTAACACACACTTTGAATAGCTGTTACATAGACATTTTCAGCAATACACAAGCAGAATATATCAAGTGAAATCTGAGGTCATTTAGACAAATTTCTGGTTTATCTGTATGATTATTTTCTGTTTTCCAACAAGTACTTTAACCTACAAAAGGTGATGCAGACACCTCTGCATTAAAAAACAGTAGTATCTTGCTGTCACCACAAACCATAAATTTATTCACAACAGTGCTAAAATCCTCCTTTTACTCTGTAAAAATGTAAACCAAACATTTGTAAATAGGGTTATACCACTATACACTTATTGCATGGCTTTTTATAATTGTTGGTGGTGTTACAATGTCGAGGTTAACTTCTTACAAGCCAGTAGCTGTCAAGCTTACATTTACTTTAATTCTAAAGCTGCCTTGTAATCAAGAAGCCAAATCAAAGTTCACAGGACCAAGTTAAGAAGTCAGGGAGCATGTATTGAAAATCTAGTTGATGTGGTAAAAATACAAGCTCCTCAACGATGGCCTTTATCCTAGAGAAGGAGCTACATTCATACCTGATGTCATTTACCAACTCACAGAGAATTGCAGAGATGAAGGGTTTTATTTTCCTAAAATCAAAACCACTGGATAACATCTTTATCCAAATGCTGGGACTAAGTAAATAGAATGAACACAAATACTGTTTCTTATTTCCAACATCTTATTTCTATTATATTTGTAAACTGTTTGGCAGTGCTTTCTTGGGTATTTGAATCTCCTTTTATCCTCAAGCATTACCCACCCCATGACACACACACAGAGCCTTTTAGTAGAACCAATCTTGACAAGGATCTATAACTGATAAATCATTCTTCACTGTGTTGAAATAAATGTTAATAAAATCATAGGCACCACTGTAAAGTAACATATGGGGTAACAAAGCACCTCAAGATTTTTCTGTGGAATTCTTGTAGGAATTAATACCAATTTCCTAGTGGAAAGCATTTGTGAATTCATCCTTGTATTACCTCTTCCAATATCCCAGATCTGTGTACAAAGCACAAACTAGGCCTTTAAGAACACAGGGTAATAAATATCAGTAGTCTGTATCTTCTAGGGCTGGAGAAGAGAGGAAATGTGGGGGAAAAAGCAACAAGCTTTCTAGACACAGATCCCAAAATCAGAATTCACCCCGACCCCCACACCTGTTCCTTCATTGCAAAGAGGTTTAATATGGGATATACATTACAGGATGATGCACCACACCTTCCAAGCAGGCCTTGTCTTGGGCTGGTTACTTCAACAAACATAAAGACAACAAGGTGACTTGGGTGTTTCTCCAGCAGAAAATCAAGCTGGCATGAAGCCAGCCATACTGTTTTTCCTGCAAACCCTGCAGTGCAAAGGCTAGGACGCACACCTGTGTGCAGGCAGACCTGGCCTGGGGTAATTGTCAAGAAGAAGTGTCAACACATCCTCCTGTAATGACTGTAAAAAGGTCATGAAAGTTTGATTTCTTTCTTTCAATTCTGTTATTGTTCCAGTATTCTTTTACCAGTCTTTCCTCCTAGTTAGGCAACTATCCTTTGTTTTATATCTTTTGATTCAAATAAACCTTTCAAGAGAGGAGATCTCAAGAACATCTTTGCTATGGATCCTATACACCAAGTCTGGACATTCAAGGACAGGCTCTCACAATGTTTGGGTCCAAAGCAGCTCATGAGAATCACTGATCTTTAAAGTATCAGTAACACTGTAAATCTCTGAAGAAAATACAGCCAGGTTCACTTGGATTGGTTTTTTCCACACCCATCAGTGAAGGAAACAGACAACTGACTGCAGACCTTATTTGCGCTTTTCTTTCTCTTTCTGTCAGAGAACTGCTTCAACTCCACAGCTTTCTCGTGTTCATGGCAATTCACCTTCAAGCAAGGCATAGGAAGACTCAGGAGAACAGTTCACAGACCTAGTGTAAGGCCAGCAACAAAAGATATGATCACAAATCAGTGCTTTTAGGAAAAAATGTTTATCCTGTTTGTCTTGTGTTTAGCACCATCATTTAAGTCACTCTGTTCTGTGAGCTGGTCTCCAAAGGAACCACTTTCCTCCACACAGGAATTGCATATTCAACTCCTGCCCCTCCCATTGTACCTGTGCATCCTCTTTCACATGTTAAGTGCCATCAACTGCTATCATCAGCAGTTTCAAACAACTCCCCTATGAAAACTACAGTTTTATAATACATAGACTCTAAATTGATTAGCTTATCATGAATGTCACTAGAAAAAATTGTTTCTAAAAATAAGAGGTAAAAACAACATAAATGCAAGTAAAACAGCCCAACTACCACTTAATATTTTGACAAAATATTGATTTAAAATGACAATGAAATTAGTTTTTACTGTCTAATCTATAACATTGAGTTGCATTCTAAGGTTCCTCCACTGTTATGAATTCACATGATGGTGCATACAGACATTTAAAAATCTGTCTCATATGCAAACTGTGAACATCAGACTATTCATTTTTAGCTGCACAAAACAAGTCATGATGTTATACACACTGCTAATTGTTGGACTAATTTGATGAAAAATGAGCTGGCATCAGGACATTGTGTCCTCAAACAACAGAGCAGCTTACTCAGAGGGACATCACTTCCATGTTGTTCGTAAGAAGGAAATATCAGATGTGCTATACAGGAGGGAGGCCACTGGGGTTTTTTCCTTGCTATATTAGGGAGATATAAAGTCTTTACAGCTGCCTTGAAAAAAAAAATCATCATTAACAAAACAAAACAACTCTTTCCTTATTAGAACATACTGTGCAGGTTGTTTTCTAAATGTTTCCCAAAAATGAATGATACTTGCATGGATTTTGATTTTGCAAGATTTTGTCTTCAAAAGGAAGACAAAATAATTGACTTTTTAATGTGTGAAAAGACCTCTTAGATCATCAAGTGCAAGTGTTTTTGGAAAATGTTCACCCAAGGGCCAGACCCAAAAGGTATACCATCTACCACATCTCTTATTCTGTGGTGAAACAAATAGTCTCATCTTCAAAATTTACTTCCACTAAATTCTCCCTTTTTTTCCATTTATTTTCATAATAACATTTTCCAACTAATTTCAGATAACATACGCAAAGTAGCCATTTGCACAAAATTACATGCAAAAACAAAGTGAGTATTTGCAGATTAATTATTTTAAACCAATGCAATTCATTAATTTTTTTTCACAGGCTTGAAATTCCTTTTACCTATGACAAGTGTGTGGTGAATCACAGGCTTTCCTCAGGCTTTGCATTTCAACTCCTGATTTAGCTAAAATTTTCTAAAACCTTCAGTAACATAGCTTTCAGTTGCCTTCATAAACTGTATGATTTTAAAATATCTCTTACTCCTAGTTTTGCCAAAAGTCATTCCGCACTCAGATGCCAATGTTAATTTTGAGTAGCTGGTGTTTAAAATATCCCTGATAATAGGGCAGAACGCTTTCAAATTTGGCATTTATGGCAGGGATATTTCTTCCAAACACTTAAATACCAGACATATTTTTCTTCTTCAGTAAACTCAGCACTGACAGCACAGAGAATGAAGCCTCAGTTTCTAAATTTAACACATAATTCAGTCACTGGTCCAGTGTCAGGGCATATTGTTTCAATGACTGCAACAAAAATATTCACTCCCTTTCTTCCAAACATATAAAGACACAAAGTAAAAAACAAGTACTACGAATTAATGCACTGAAATATTTGTTTTTTTCTGAAAGACTAGATTTGCAAGTAGAAGCAGTATTGTGTGTGTGGTTAGTTCTCACTTGGTTAATATTTGTTTGTTTGGGTAGCAGATTAAAAAGGGGAAGACAAGCTTTTGGACCCATGAACTCTCTCTGTCTGAAAGGGAAGCAGCAAAGTCCAAAATGAAATACATTTTAAGCATAATTCCATTGATTCTCCAGAGTCACAGTCAAACCACTTCAAAGAAAAGCAAGTTGGACACAGTAGACATAAAGAGGCCATGCCATGGTCAGTTAAATCTTGAAATCCATGGAATACACAAAAGGCAGCAGGTGAAGAAGAGTATACTGTGATACAAAATTTAAGGTCCAGCACAATCATTAATTTTATGTTCTATGCTTGGTTTTGGATACTGTTCTTCCTTTGATGATCAAGAGCAAGAGACCACATCGGTTCTGTGAAACATTCTCCCACTGGTAACTTCTTTTTTGATTGTGCGTGATGGATTACTTTGGCGAAAAATTGTTGTGCAGATCCATCCACATTTTTTTAAATGATGAAAAGTACCCCAATTTTAAGACCAGAAAATACTAGTTTCAGTGACTGACTCAGTATTTTCAAGAGGACACGTTCCAGGGTTGTTCTAGTAGCTGTATTGTTCACTGCTTCTCTATAAAGTCAAAAATATACTTTACAAAACCCCATTTTTCTTTACCCCATAGCTTTAGCATTTATGGGGGGGAAAAATGCATATTAAAAAAAATTAATTCTTATTGAGCATTTCTAAATATCCTTTCAAGAACCAAGATCTTGCCCAGATAACTAAAACCAGTAAAACATCTGCTACTGAAGAGATAAGAGCTAAATTTTATCACTACGTTTTAGATCCACAGCTAGAGAGTTTTGTGGTATACAGCATGTTCCTTGCTTCCTATTAACACTAAAATAACCGGAATAATTTGCAAATCTGAAGGAGATGACACCATGTCTTACAGTAGGACAAACTGACCTTCTTTCCCTTCTCCCAGAGACAAATGAGAGGAAAGGAAAATCTGGGCTCTGTAGACAGCTTCACAAAAGAAAAGAGCAAAGGGAAATTATTATGGATTATTCTTGATTATAGAAAGGAAAAAGAAAAGAGAAAGAATTAAATAGATAGAGGAGAGGGGGAAAGACAGAAATCTTTCCAGACTCAGTGCTCCATTTTCCTTCCTCCTAAAGGGAGATTAAAACCATAGTAGTTAGCCTCACATCAAACATCCCAGAAATTCAACTTGGTAAAAATTCATGGGGTCAGATCCTTTTCTATAACATACATATCTTGCCCAAGATGTGTTTTGGGCTCATATACCGCATAATTTTATCTTCCATGCAACAGCAATCTCTTTGCCATATCCCTTCTTGCACTGACCAGTAAATTTCACAGCAAGGAAAAATGTGTTTGCAATATAGATGGAAGTACAACATTATAGTCCTCTACCATGCTGGGGGAAGTTTCAGGCTTAAAGAAGTCAAAGAAAATGGGCAGAAAAGAAATAGTCATTCTAAAGGAAAACACCATTGGTCAGCATATGAGTTCATTTATTTTCTGGTTTTGAATTTCCCACTGCTTACTAAACAGAAACACAGGGGTTTGTTGTCCAAAGAAGAAAATACATTTGTAGGGAAATGAAGGCTGCAGTCTTTTCACAGATGTCAGGTTATTTTGATATATCCTGGTCATAAAGACAACAAAACAAATTATTATATAGAAAGCATCCTCACACTCCTAAGAGTCTGCAGAAAAATGCACACACAAAAAAAATGATTCAGCACATTCATTGCCAGGTTTTAAAATTGCTTTACATAATTTAATGAAATTTAAATACAATTAATAAGTGAATATTTGATGTTCAAACTTGTGTTTCAGTATTTTCTCTTTCATGGACTCAGCAGAAAACCTTGCAAAAGAGTAGCTTTAATTAGCTTTAGCCTATTCAGATTTAGAAATTAGACAAATAGGTGGCTCAGAATGTACCTATTTAGTTTAGAATAAACATAATTCCCTAAATTAATAAAAATAATTATTCCACAACCCAAATAGTGAAGTCTGTGTGTCAGGAGGCCTTATATCAAAATAATCTAGTAAAGATTACCAAAACAGAGATGTGTAGGTGGTTAGATTTTTCTCACATCCTATTTTTTTTCCTTCACTTTTGAGCAAAGCCAAATAATACAGACCTCCTGTCAAACAATGCCAAACAAAATTAATCCTCCTGAACACCACGATTTACAATAAGTCCATTTGTGCACTTGAGCTTCTCTCCCCAAGTACTCTTCCACTCTGTGCTGTATTGCCTTTTTAGTGGGTAACCTAAACAATGCTAAGCAAGCCTGGGGCAGGGGAATTGAGGTTTTTTACATCCAATTTAAAGCCCTAAGTAGAATAGAGCTCGAATTCTGGTTCAGAGTTATCTAAAAGTAGTAAACAACTCCACATTTACTCCCATTTTAGGAATGGAAGCAATGACTCTTCTGATCTCAATACAAAGAAAAAGCACGGACAACTTTGGGAAGTGTCTCAGCATCAATTTCCCACAGCTGCAGGTGCCTGTTCCTGGCTACAGTGGTCCTCACTGAGATGCACCAGCCCCCAGCACAGAGTTTGAAGCACATCTCCTCTAACCAACCCAGGCTGGAGCTGTTCACCACCTTAACTCTGCTGTAGCTGCTGCAGGAGTTAAGCAGCTGAGGAACACACAGAAGCAAGGAGTGTAGCATGCCCCAGATTCTAGCCTGGACATCACTGAAACAGTTCAACTCACTTTAATTGCATTAGAATTACTAGCATCAGTTTTAAATAATGTCAATAGCTATTTCCCTTCCTGAGCTTTTCAAGCCATCATACAGGCTCTGCTCCTGTTTCAATTGCAACTGAGTCACAATTTAAAGTGAGTGACCTATCCAAAGTGACAGGTTAGCCATATAGTGCATTTTCCAGCACCTTTAATATTTTTTCTGTACTGTGTCAGTGATGAACAAAACGTCATGCAAGCCTTGATTCAGAAGAGCACTTGACCTGACCATTTAATCTAACAAAAGCAGTAACTGGTTTGAAATTAAAGGCACATTCCACTACTTTGCTATTTATAAGTGAGACTGTTTACCACCATGCAAGGGGAAACACAACCCAGTAAAACAGATCCCTACTTTGCGTAGAAAAATTACATTCTCACATTTAATCCTTGGAGTACGCTTGAAGTTACTTCCAATTTTCACATTTTCCCTGAAATGTTCTTGAGGACAGATCTTATTCTCAGCTGCACTGGGGAAAATCAAGTCAAAGATTTCTTCAGGCAGCTCTTCATAGTAATTTCTTTAAATATATGGAACCCAGCAGATTAATTTAACTCAAATGTCCTCTCTATTATCCTAAAATCCCCTAATCTCATTCTTCTGTTCTCAGTTTCAGGAGGAATTTTGTACCACATCTCATTATGCTAATAAAAGATAAAACTTGTTTAACATAGAAAAATTTAAACTTACCAATCATGTCAGCCCCAAGTAAATTGACATTGCAATCAAAATGCTCTACCACACCAGAGGCTTACCAAAAGAAACACTTAGACCGAAAACAAGATTTTGGATACAGAAGTAAAATACAGGTATTTTAAAAATCATCTACCCCTTAAACTGTATTTTTTCCACTTGCTATACTACTAAACCTCAACCATTCTCATGAAAAAGCTACTTAGAGGGGTCTCATGTAAGGAATAATCTTGAAATAGCCAATCAATTCTTTTCAGTAAAGATGAACGTTGCCTTGTAAAGCCTATTTATGAAGTTCTGGAGATTAGACAGATACTCTATGCCTGCAGTTCAAAAAAACTCTCAAAAAATAAACAAGAAAACCTACCAGAACTAACATTAGAGACTAGAGCAGAACATTGGAAAATTCCATAAAGGAACAAAAAAGTGGTAATAACTTTGGGATGAGGTGCTTGACAGCCTGTCCAACTCACAAGTACTAAATACCACTCAATTTCACAGATCACTAGTAACCAGACTGGTAACTTGAATCTCCACTGAAACAGATAATTTTGAACTATCTGCAAACCTGAAATATCTGGGAATGTTTTTGCCCATCTCCCAGTTTCTTCATCCCAGCCATGCATTACAGATCCTGGCTTAAAAACGGAAATATTATTTTCATTATCTTATAACAGTGAAAAAAATTGCAGTTCTAAATTGCACAACTTAATACGCCGAAAACCATCCGTACTGTTTGTGTCTGTCCTTTCTAGAAATAGCCAACAAGGTCAGTATCCCCACACAGTAATAAACAGCATTAATAAGTGGCCCTGTGAGCTGCATTCTGATGGCCGTAAGAGTGTGTCACAGCCCATAACTGTGTCCTGTAAATATCCACTTCCTGCAATGAACAGATCCCTCAATTCTCTGCACTGTTCCTTCTGTGGCCACTGTACTCACTGCAGTAACAAAACCAGAACAGACCAAATGAGAACAACATGTCATTTCACACAGGCCAATGCAAACTTTCACCAAATAATGTTCTATCCATCACATTTCCTTCCTTATCCCACTAATAGCATGCTTTCAGGGAAGGTATTTGACAACAGTCTCCATTTCCAGCCTGTACAAATAGATTCAAATCCAGACAAACTCGATAAGGCATAAAGCTGGGAGAAACTAATATAGTTTGAAAAGTAAAGCTGCTTATACACTTTTGCAGAGGTGTTTATGCTCACCAGCTTTAGAGAAAACATGAGAAGGCAGAAAACAGAGCAGCAGTTAGCTACAGAGCTGCAGGAGTTTCATCCAGCCAATAGTGGCTCTGGGAAGAACATGGCAACACCATCCTCTGCCTCAGCAAGTGTCCCTTTTCCTCACACCACCCACCATGTGAGGGCAGAGGGAGGAGGAAGGAGACCAAGTGCAGTAGACAAGATTTCATGGAAATAAAATATACACAATTTAACATTTTACACCAAGATGCACATTATAGAAAATTCACCAAACTGTAAGCGTTGTCAGCTGTCTGGGACATCTTTTTTTAAACAATATATTAAAAAATGCTACTCAGAATGTTTCTAGATTATTATTGCTGTTTTCTCCATTCCCCTGCCTGCCAAACTTTACCACTTGGGAGATGGCATGCGCTCAGAGACACTGCAAGAAACCTATTATATTTGTTCTTGGTTTTTCCTTCTAAAGTATATAAATCCCCCATAAAAGAAATATTTTCACTTTGTCTCTCTAAGAAACAGTTTAAAAAGTGATTCCAGAGACAGAAAAATCTATGTAACAAAATGCAGAAAATTATATACTTTCAAGTAAAAATAGGAAACTCTCAGCTGTACACTTTTATACATTGTACTTTAAAGCATCATTCTAATTATCTTTTTTTTTGGAATTGTGCAAGTGCTAGCTGGAAAAAAACCACTACTCTTATTGGGCTATCAGCTACAAAATAGAAAAACAAATTGCAAGAATTATTGAGCTTTTGGAGTTTGGAATGGTTGAGACCTAGTTAAGGAAACGTGTTTTGATTACATAGCGGCCTCTATTGCGTTTCCTCAAGTAGAAATATACTGTAAACAAGAGTTCAGACAACACACTAAAAAATTAAATACAGTATTCCTGCATCTTATCTGATTGAGCTACTGTATCCCACGTTATGGTCTATTGAATTTTTATGCTTTCTTGTGTCATCTACAGAAAATATGATGCTATTTGATGTGTCATAAAGGGAGAGACACATTGAAAAATTATGGCAGATCCATTGTAATGCCTTCAATGCATAATTAGCTTATCTAAGTGTTCGCAACAAATGTGAGCTATCACAGTAAGATTATCAGTTTTTCAACCCTTGATATCATAGAGCCATGGAGGGTTTGACCAGATCAGAGAAGCTTAAAAGTCCAGCTAATTTACTTTATGGTCAAGCCACAGTCTCACCATCACCATTTAACTCCTTCAATCCAGGCCAGACTGCTTGACTAGAAGAAGTATTAATCAATAGTCCTGAAACTGGAAGGACTATGCCTATCTTCAAAAACCTGGTCTCCTAGCTGATCCACAGAGCTCCTTTTAGTATCATTACATGCATGCAGAGTAATTATATTAATTTTACTAATTAGTCAGTATGGGTAAAACTGCTTCCCATCCCTTTCCCCATTATAAGCTGTTTGAAACCCAGAAAAAGACTTAATAACTCTTAGTAAAATTTGTTCCTCTTTGGATTCCATCCAAGCCCTTTTACACAATTCAATTAAAGCACAGCAAACAAGGCTAGGCATTAATGCATAACTGCAGTAGGCTTTATGCTGTCAACATGGATCAGACTCAGACTGGCTCCTTCCCAGAATTATGCTTTTAAAAGCTTATTTAGTAACAAATTACACAGAAGATAAACACACAATTAACCAATCTCCCAAGAAGCTAACAATCAAAATACTCTGTGCTGAAATATTAAACATATTATGCTGTTGCCTTCCATCACCATCTATCACTATGGCTCCTCAGTATCTGTGCTGTGTGACCTTCTGCCAAAACCATGGTTAATTAGTGTAAGTGCATGCAACCATCTCTCCGTTTTAAACTCCATGTTTTGAGAATGTTTTCCACCTTATATTCCACAGCAGTATGGAGTGTAAGATGGAAAGCAGATCAAGGAATGCTCCATATGTATGTTGTGATTGTCACAGTGCTCAGAAGGGAGGTCCACAAGTACACTGGTCACGAGTGTGAATGCATATGCAAACTGTGGAATGTGAGTGACTCCCTGTGTTACCACCTGCATCTGTCACCTTCACACTGCCACTAGTTTTCCCTACCTCAAAATTAATGCAAGGCCAAACTCCAACTGCTTTATTCTTATAGTTACATTAAAGTCAAAGAGATGAGGCAGCTTGGAGCTCAGACACATCTCTGTAAATTTTCATTGGATTAGACAGATAGATATTGGATCCTACATTCGTTTCTGAGGAAGTTTAGGAATGAAATAGGTAAATTTTAAGGCAGTCACTTCTTGGTATGCTCAGGAGCAGGGCTTTATAAACCCAAAGTGAGTTGGAAAATATGAAACAATTGTTCAGCCCTTACTGTGCATGCTTTTAAGCTTAGCAGGAATCCAGATAGGAAAAATAATGACAGAAAATAGTCAGAATAAGTAATGTAAACCGGTCTGTATGGCCACATAAGAAGGATTTCTTAAGTCTGGGCTCAGCTGTGTCAGGTTAAGATTAATAGGGAATTGCCCTAGTCAGAAAATACATTTGTCATGTAATATCGTGGAGGTGACATTTTATACTTCTGCGTTTACATTACAAAGGACCAGAGATCTTAGCCTATATCACTTCAACGCATTTTTGTACATCTACCTCCTTCTATTAGAAATCTCACTTTCTCCTTTCCACACCTGTGCCACGACTCATTTTTTCCAAAATCCCCTATGTATAGTTTCAAGACATGAGCTTGTCTTTTCCTCCTTTTTCAAAATCATATGGCACTGAGCTATCTGAATTATTCTGATACACCTTTACTTGCCTCTTTGACCAAACTCTTGTTCACAGATGCATGCTAGTATAGCTCTTGATTTTCAATTCATCGCCAAATTTATACATCTTCTACTTGTTTTTAAAAACCCAGTGAAGCTACCCACAGGCCTGTTGCATTAACATGACATTGTTTTTATTCTTCCTATGGAATGCATGCACAAAATTATTACTTATATCTATTGAGGCTATAGTTATCAAACTACAGCAAATGACACACTGCTTAAAGGCAGAACCCTGTCCAAGGGGCGTTCAGCCAGCCAAATTAAGAAATTCCACTGTCAGAGGATAGATAGGAGTTGTATTCACCCATGGCAGTTTCTCTCATTTTGTCCCTAAAAGGCACACCCCTCCAAGCATATTTTCTTTGCAGTATACTTTTCATGCTATTCCAGCTTCTGAAAAAAATGCCAGTGGAGAATATATCAGCAGAAAAAAAAACCCTACCAAAAAGCACGTAGTCTCAAACCACTAAGGAAATAAATTTAACTTAGTTTCCATTTAATGCTGCATATTGTTAACATGGGAGGGGAAGAATTTACTATGAGGTTAGAATAACGATAGTAAGAATGAGACATAGAAAATAACAAATGGCTCTTAGAATCAGGCTTCTCTTCAGACACTTCAGTTTTAGAAAACTGAAAAAAAGAAACTTCAGTTTAGCATTCTTATGATGGAGAAGTTTTGGTGGGAAGAGTCAGAACAGCTTCAAGGCACAAAGAAAGTAACCAGATTTGCAGCACTGGAGGAAAGAAAATAGAGACGATGATGATGGATGGATGGATGGATGGATGGATGGATGGATACCACTGTAACAGAAGCAAGAAATTTCTAAAAATCTGCCTTGAAAGCCGATCAATACCCCTCTGACCTGTAACTATCATACCTTGATACAGCGTTCCCACCAGTTTCTTTCAAGCTAAGGTCTCTGTCCATCCATCCAGTGCCTAATCCTTCGGAGCTCTCTGAATTACCCTCACAGACTCTTGCCTGGAATACCTTAAAAAATATCATCCCATACTAAACAGAGAAAACAGAAATTGGAAAGGACAGATGCGGTCTATTCCTGCAACAACATTTCCTCTGGTTCTCATATAAAAATATTTCTTTTCAACTCTCACCTGGCACTGTAAGTGACAGATAATAATATCAACAGTGGATCCACATCTGTTTTATATGTGACTCCCATCCAAAGACAGCATCAGCTGCCACCCTGCATATAAACAGCTGCTATTTCACCAGCATCTCACCTGCTTGTCACTCAGCAGCTGAATGTGACACTGGACAAAGTTTGCTGGAAGGCAGGGAAGTCTGGCAGGTTTGGACATGACCTAAGTGACTGTTGTACTGAGCACAGACTTACATCAGAGCCAGTGCATGGACACACCTGCCTGGCACCACTTCCAAAACAACTTCATCCACAAACAGGATCTAAAAGCTCCAGACCTGGAAACAATTACCAGGATCATGAATCCACAAGGAAGTCTGGATTCTTGTTCTGTTCTGTTTCTTTGAGGCTTCCCTGTTGGTGTTCCACATAGTCTTTTCCTCCAAGTCCGCTGTTACAGCTCTCTCCTTATTTAACAGCCCCTCTAGATGGAGAGATCTGCCTGTCTTCCTTCTCCAGGCTCTGAACCTAGCTGACCTCATCTTTCTGCCTAAATCTCTTCAGTTCAGAGAGAGGTAGCCTCTTGAAGGGACAAGTAAACACCACAGACTATACTCTCTGACCCACATGCCTCACTGGGCCCTGAGAAGGAGCCTAACCCCACACACTTTCAGACATATCCACCACCTTCAGGATGATCCATACTCTCTTGCAGGTGACATGTCATGTAATTAGAAACTAGTGATCATAGCCAGGAAGTCTTGAAGGTCTCTTCATAAAGCAGAAATGCAGACTGTCAACACAAAGAAGGTCTGTGTCAGGGACAAACAGGCAAAGACAATATTATGCCTTAGCCCTAAGTGTTGGGAACAGGGCATCCTGCTCTGTGAAAGCTTTCAGCTGAACCAGGGAGTGAGGAAAAAGGGCTGACCAGCGTGGTCTATTTGAGTTGTCACATTTGATAGCAAATATATGCTCTAGGGAAGCATGCAGAAGGTTGCCAGCTGACATTTTTTGGCTCTGTCAGGGAGAGTTTTCTGCTCAAATTGTGTTGGTATAAAATAACAGGAACCCTGCATCAAAATAAGCAGTGGTAGAGAGGTCACAGCATCCCTATGGTACAAAACTCAGAAGTAGGACAAGTGTTGAAAGGACCTGCATGGTGCTTTGACCCTGTCTGGTTCTGAGGTGCCCACTAAAGTCTCTCTATCACTCCCCTCCCTATTACTGGACAGGAGAGAGAGATTATAATGGAACCTCAGGTGTTGAGATAAGGGCAGGGAGAGATCACTCACCAGGAACCACCATGGGCAGAAGAGACTCCATCTGGGGAAATTAACTGAATTTATTAGCAACCAAGCTCAGAGTAGGATAATGAGAAGTAAAACTTAAATAAACACCTTCCCCCTTCCCAGGCTTACTTGTATTCCTCAGAGGGAGGAGTCCATCCCCTGCTCCAGCGTGGGTGTTGGGTCTGACTACATGTAAGGCAGTTGGCAGAGCGAGTTATCTATGCATTATTATTTTTTTGTTACTATTTTTTTTTTCATTGACCTATTCTTTCCTGTCTGCAAAATTCTTGATGGCAAACAGTAGCATCATGCATACACAGAAATTATCGGAGAAAATCCAGTTATTCATAGTAAATGGCTGAAGTACAAAAGTAGGATGCAGACAGCTACTTTTTTGATCTCCCCTTTCAGCTACAGACTTTACACATAACCCTAGGACAACACACATTGAGGAAATTCAGACTACATCCATCTGCAAAAGCAGAATGATAATAGTGTGCAGGGGTACCACAAGCATAATGGTCTGATATATGCAGAATTACTTAAGCTCTGTAATACCTTTAAGTAAATGGGAAGGCAGTGCATGTACATGTTCATACACATCCCAGTGAATGACAAGACAATTTGTTCAGCAGCTCTACAGCAGTGTCACTTTCCCATGCTTTCCCTCACATATATTTTGCCCTATGTTATTACTGACAAGCATGACAGAAGAAACAGCCTAGGTGCAGCAAATGCAAGGCAACGTCTGTGAGGAGCTGAAGGGCTCCAAGACAGCCACACAACAGCAACCATTCAAAACTCTGTTACTCTCACTCTTCTGCAGTTCTGCCAAGAAGGAGCAGGAGCACAATTAAGCAAATCTTCAGAGGTGTTCTTGTCATGGCCACTTGGAGCAAACACATACAGAGAGACTTTGTTCTCTCCCTAGCAGGTATTATCCAAGCTTTCTACAGAAAGAATGCACCACACCTGCATGTCAGAATTTATTTGTATAATACAGATAAAAACAGACAACAAAAACTTTGAAACTTTGCAATTCTGTAAAGGTTGCTAATGTGCTAATGTTGGCCTCAGCAGCAGTAAGGTAACAAATTTTATATGGTAGCAAATTGTTCCTTTGATACAAAGCACTCGTTCAAAATCAGGCATACAAGTAATATCTTTATCTCACAAACCTTTTCCTCAGGAAAATGCACGTTGTTGTCTATAACAATAACTAAAACATCTGAATTTAGGATAAAACTATTCTTATCACTTACTCTGTAACCAAGCACAGTGCCTTTTGCAAATCTGTTTCTCTCCTCTTATTAAGTAAAGCGGCACAGAACATTTGGCTGAGTTGCAACATATATAAGTGAGACCTTCTGAATGCATCCACAAGAACTAGTGGCACACCAGATTCCCCAGTTCAGAAGACAGATAAGGGCATGCAGGCTGCAGGAAAGCACAGTTCACTGGAATCATCAGCAAATCCTTGACTATATATATAGGGCTTGATTTCTACTTTAGGGCTTTCATTTCACTTCTGTGAAAAGTTGTTCTGGCAAGAGTCTGACTTACTAACAAGGGGCTGTTCTTGTCATTACCAAACACACAACAGAATAAGACAATCCATTTTTGCAGAGCAGTTCTGAAGATGAAAAGTTTGCACTTGCATTCTTGCAGCTGTAAATCATTAGATTCTGCAATACGATGGTCATGTTTCCACAGCTCCCAAACTGGAGTGATAGAAATTTTTCAAAAACATGTCAAAATACTTTTTTATTAATGCTTTCTTGTGAACCTGTTTGGCCATCTTTCAAGCAGCTCTACTACATCACACTGTAGAAACAGAACTAAGATATGGACCCCATCTTGCAATTCTTACTTGCTTTTAGAATTCCTTAAATTACTCCATGACAGAAACTGAATCTCTCCTGCTTCCAACTGCGTCTGCTCTACTAGATATCCTGTACTGGCCATGGCCCCATACATTGTCCCAATTATTGCTCACTCCTGCTGTTCCTTAGTATTCCAATTAAAAAACAAAAACAAAACAAAACAAAACAAAACTGCCCAACCCCATATAATTGCCTTAAACATGTAAGAGAGCAAGTATACATAAGTTAATATTTGTACCAAATACTTCACATTTTTGCCAATATCAAGAACTAAACCCTTGCTGCTAACTGCATGTCATCTTAAACATTTTCACTATGTTACCTGTTGATTATTCTGATACTTAATCTCCTCTAAATACAAAGAAATGCATTTTGTTTCTGTTTTTAGTTTCACAGGAAAAAGAACTCTGTATGTTACACCCCCATCCCTTTAGCAGGTACCACCACTCCATGCTAGGAGAGCACAGCCAGTTTTAAATTGCTCCTGCCAAAAAAAAATTGCCTTTTGTTGATTAGAAAAGGGACTGAATACATTGCACAGTCAAGGTTAACTCTTACACACAATTTCATCCACATAATTAATACCTTTTTTTTTTTTACTTTTCCATAAAAGTGGAACAAAAATTTCTAAAGTTTTAGGTAAATAATTTTATAAGAGCAGGAATCCTACAAAAATACATTTATATGCAAATAGGTTGAATAAACAAACCTGCATAAAAACAGTAAAAGAAAAGCATTTGGTAGAAGAGAAATATCAGCTGGTCATAGGACATGTGAATACAGATATAAATTCACCTGGTTTTTGGCAACTGCACACACAACATTCTATAAAATGGTTGTGCCTTTGATACAAATTAATATGTATATGATAATAGCATTGTTTACTAAAACCTCTGAATTTTATATTCAGACCCATTTGCACAGTCAGAGGTCACACCACATGAACTTGGCCAAGCCACAGCATTGGTCTAGCTCCTCTTTTACAATCTTTGAACTGGAAACGGATAAGCAGAGACTTTCCTCTCCTGCTAATTTACTGTAGCAGGTACTTTCACTTTCCTGCCCTGCTACACTTGTGCTCAGACTGTACTATCAGGTACTAACAACCTTTTCTTAAAATAAAATAAATAAATAAAAGCTTAAGCTTTTAATATTTGCAAATCCCCCCTATTTCCAAACAATGTACTTCTAAAACATATTGTGCACTCAGTAAAAAGAAACAAATAATGCTGAGAAGTACTTTTTGCATTCCAGAACATTAAAATAAGATTTAATGCAGTGTCACTCCACTGTAAGGAAACACAGAAGAAAATAAATCATGACAGCTTTTTAAAATATGTAAAATTTACATTTTGTATTGTGTGTTCAGACCTTACAAGTTTTCATAATCCATGAATTTTCAGAACTGCTAGGAACCTGCAGAGGAATTCTCAAGTGGTGGCCAGTTTCTTTGGAAAGGCTCTTTTCTCAGTAAACAAGTCACAAAGCTGCTATCACTGATAAGAGGTAGTCTGATCTATCAAACCTTCTAACAGCAAAGCCAATTTTTCCCCTTCCTCCTCTCATCCAGAGGTTTAAAATCCTTTGATCTCAGAGCTAGGAAGATGTTTACTACTTTTCCCAGGTAGCTGATTTCTCCCCTACTCTTTCCTATGCCTGAAGAGAAGTGGTGTCTGTGACCAACGACCTGCACCAGGAGCTGACCTGTGAAGCTGGATTCAGGGATCCCAGCCGACTCCCAAAGCTCTCCTGCTCCCAACATCTGCTCTCCTAGAGTCCCCATGTTCTAGGGGACTCTAGACATTCATATGCTGTCCCTGTTCTTACTTGTTTCCACTGCTTCTCAGGTGTCACTGCCTCTTTTTTCCTTCTTTATCATCACAACTCCGAAGCCCCGAGACCCCAATTTCACAGGCAACTTCTAAGGATGTGAGGAGACATTGGTGGAATATTCTTATCTACAGTCCCTCTATGGCACTTCCTCCTTTATCTTGTGCCTGCCTGATGGGAATGTTTCTCACAGGTTCTCTTGCACTACTACCTCAACTGATAGCGAAAAAATGAGTTTGAGTATAGGCTTCACTAGGAATGAGTGAGGTCAGTATTTAATAACAACATTTTTCCTAGTTTTAGTGACATTGACAATGTCAAAGCCCAAAATTCAAGGACTGACAAATGCCTCCTGCTTTTGAAGCAAGATTCTTTCCCTTCATACACACTCTGTTGCCTCCTTTCACAGACTGAAATCAGAGTTTTTGAAATAGGCTTTTGTGGGTGATGGGAGAATATATCTACTGATTCCATAAAAGGCTGATATATATAACCAGACCAATAAAAACCAACATCTGTGCAATTAACAAAATAAATGTAGACACTCCTTATGTCAACAGAAATTTAGCTATTTGAATATCATTAGAATTAAGATAAACTGCAAACACCCTGCTGCAACAATGGTTAAAGAAATACAACCTGCTTGGGACTTTGCATCCTGAAAAATGCTATCTCTTTGGTACCATCAACAGAAATTAAAATATAATGGCAAGACTATAATACCATGGATGATGCTCTGTGGAAAGAAAGATGATCAAGTACTTAACAATACATGTAAACCTTTTTTCTGTCCTTTACACAAAGTACAATCCAGTAAAGAATAACCTTGTAAAACAGCAACATAACTCCACACACAGGAAATTAAGTAGGATGCAAGGACTGGCACCTAATTTTCACCAACTCTTCAATAGACTCAAAAATGTTTTGAAGTATTTCAGATATGATTTTCTCAACTGAAAAGTTGAGAAAGTCTATACTTCTTACTGTCTCATCCCCTTGAAAGATTGCCTGTGCCTATATTTAGATAACTGTGAAGATCAAATGGTCTAAATGCTATGAAAAGTGACTTGCTTGGGTTTTTATCCAGTAATCTGGCAATTGGGACAAAAGCATCTTTCAATTTAGAACTCCAGATGTTATGATCTGGTTCTCAGAATTATTACAAATATACAACTCTCACTGAAGAAAATTCAGTTTAAAGGGTCGTGGAGCAGGAGGGGTGGTGTCCTTTTACAATGTGTTATCAAACTTGGGTTCCTCTCACTTCAGAGTGTACTAAACATATCCTTCATCTTTAATATAAAGTTCATAGAATCAGAGGGAAAAAACAAGAAACTTTCAAGTTTCACAGTTCTTTTCTCATGACATCACTTGAAAGAGTGTTTTGGCTTCAGAAGAGATTATATTATTCTCTAAAAATATTACTTCAACTCCTACACTACCATAAATATGCAGTTTCCATTGGGTAATATCAACACAAGAAAAAAACCTGGTTTAATTTAACCTTTTCTATGTTCCTGAAGATTTCTCAGAACACCATGGCTTTTCTCCACAAACTTGCATTACATGTGAATAATGTTATATTAATATGAAATTTCAGTACAGAAAAAAATTAGCCAAAAAAGTTACCCTTCAGAGACTGTTACCTTTGAGATTTCTCTCTCTCAAATGCTGTTAGTGGCCTTAAGGATATGCTAAATAATCTCTAAATTTAATATAATCCTTTTCCTTTTTTTTTGTTCTCTTCTGTTTTATTGCAACCTCAAGTTTCCTTGGGGATTGCCTTGGGTGCATCAAGACGTGTTTCTCCATCAGTGCTGCAGAGGACTGTCACTTGCTACTGGTTTTACATGTTTCTTTGCTAAGTTATAACTGGAAAATCAACATGGGATGTCTGAGATTAACAAGGGAAAGTTTTATAAAGAAGCTCAACTTAGTATAAAGTTGTTTAGAAGTGTCTTGTTGGTTCAGCTGAAGTAAATATTACTGATCTTTAGAAGGGCATTACTTCAGAAAAGTCTCTCTCTAGAACAACCCATTAATTCAAACCCAAATCCACAAATAAAGCTCCTGTTTAAAATAAAGGAACTTTAATTTTGGATAACATTTTACCCAACAATATATTCACAAAAAAATGTGCAACAGAAAGCCTTTTTGGTCGACTTTAATGAAACAAAGCATGCACATAGTACCTACGTAGGATTAAAGCCCACATCACTGTAGCTCAGCGGTTGATGTTTCATTTCAAGCAATAATGTAATAGTTGTGTTTTGACACCTCTTCAGTCTACACAAGATGTTATTTGATTCAGATATTTACATTAAGATTCAAACTCCACAACAGACTGTTCAAAAGCTGAATATGAAAAGCTCAGTTTGATACCTTTGTTCCTTCTGAAAAAAAAAAAAAAAAAGACACGCAGAAAAAT
>VWZP01001589.1:2282619-2371291 GCA_013396995.1 Dicaeum eximium
TAATGAATACAACCAATGAGAATTTTATCAAGAAGGTATTGTAAGAACTTTTATTCCTAGATTTATCTACAGAGCAGTATAGATTGGCTTTTCTCAAAGTGGAGAGCAAAACTGGCTACAATCACACAATCATTCTCTGGTTTACTACTTTTGGTATCATACAGTTGGATTCTTTGGAGACACCGCTACAAAAACAAAATAACAAGCGCAACTTAAACACAAAGTTTCACTGTTGTTTAAAAAAGAAAAAAAATTTTAAAAATAAATCTCAGAGGTAACTATGAATTGTGTGTATGCTTAAACATCTCAGCTAAAATTCTGACGTCAATAATGGCCATATCCATGCCACTGTTTCAGATCTACTTGATACTAGGTTCCAGACAGTATGTCTACATCATTCAGAACTACTTCTAGTAAAATTCCCATGCAAACACATCCAGCTGAGAAGCGACCATTGAAAATATGCCAGAAATTGCAAGGAGTAAGGTGATAAGTAGAATTATAAATTAGTTAATTAATTAGATAATTAAAAACCCCGAACACAGATCCAAAGAGGTAGGAAGATTTTAACACATTCCATTTCCTAGATGCTAGTTCAGTATCTGCAGCAGAATGATCTTTACTTGCAAGTCAAGTGAACTGCAGAGAAGATGAGGCTTATTCTCAGACTTCACCTGTTAGCTATTTCAAGTTTGAAGGTAACACTTTGTGCAAGCTTGGCTCCTTGGGTTTCTTTAAATGGTATTGACAAGGAAAACTGTCCTTAGCTGTGAAACTTCAGAAGCAGTTTTCTGAACTCTCATTTTAGGAGCAGTCCATGGCCTTGGCCAGCACAAAATACTCAGTTTATGGGAAAAACCAGACACCTCTAAAAGTGGTAATGACTCACATATATACACATAAATACTAAGTAAAAAAAATAAAAATTTCATAAACAGCTTTATAATCTGAGCCCAAACTTAATTTTATGTTGTCTGTCTCACTGGTTTTAGTCTTCTCAGAATCCAGTTTGTCGGGCCCTGCACATGTAAGTTAATGTATATTGGCACTGGAAGTGGATTTTGATAAAGATGAGGATATATGAAGACAAAAGGATTAATGACAGCAAAGAATCAAGAGTCTTCTTGAATCAAATTTGGAATTTTTGATAAAACCAGCTTAAATCCAAGCCAAATTTAACAACATAATATATAGATCAAAGTAAAGAAGTTTTTGAAATCTGAAAGCTCAGTGGTGTTACATTAACTTCCTTCATGCAACTTAAGTGTTCAGATGGAAAAAAAAAAAGAGATGTCCACAAATATTTTTACTTTACCAATTAATTCCGATAAGTTTTTTAAAGGCCTGTGAAGAAAACCTTGTCACACAAAGGTTACTGCCACACTACTAAATATAAGAACCATGGGAATCCCCCTAGGAACCAAGCAGCACAGCACAGCTTAGTATATACCTACATGACTCACTGTCCTCTGCTCAAAATATGCCAAAACAGCCACAGCCCAGCTTCATGCTGGAAACAGCTCACAAGAGCTGTGCCCAGGCAGCAGCTGGAAGTGCTAGCTGGCAGGGACCAAACATGCTGATGAGCAGGGTAAGCACTGATCCTCCAAGGCCACTCCTTTCTTTAACAGCAAAGGCATAATTCAAGATTCTTTGCAGCATTCAGTATTACTGCAAGACTCTAGATAACACTAATACAATCCATGCAATGAGTTGAAAATAATGTCCATTAGCAGCTTATTCATCTACTTACTTTCTCAAAGCCACTTGATGTTTAAAAAAAATGTACCAAATTATATCTTACTAGTTTTATTAGATGTTCTTTTGGCACAGTCAAAACCCAGATGATGATATATTTTAATTTTTAAATGCACTTATTTCATGGAGAGTCTTTTAATCTTTTCACTTTTAATCAGTCATTCTATATTATTCGCTCCAGATGGAATTTTTAAAATTCATAATTATCATGAAATAAGCTCTCCATAACTGAATAGAATTTCAGTGAAATTGAAGTTCAGTGGAATAGATTTTAAGAATGAGCAGTGAACTCAAAGGATTGGCATTGCATTATTTCTGACAGTCTCCTTCACAAAGCCTAGAATACCGCTATATGTCAAACATTCACTTAAATAGGAATTTAAAAGAAAAGGAGGGAAAGGGTGCAAGAGAGTAGGTGACAAACCAAAAGCTGCCAAAAATCTCCATAATCAGAAAATTTTGGCCAACAAGATGCTTTTGCCATCCTCTGTTAAGATGACTTTGATGTCTTACTGCTGAGTATTCACGTTTAAATCAGCAGTGGGGAGGAGATCAATAAAAAGTAAACCAGTAACAGAAAAGCTAAATGTTTCCTTCTTTTTTCCCCATGAAGAGCAGCCATTTGAAAACACTGAACAGCACTGGCAGCAGTAACTGTCAGCATGTCACAAGAAGGTCAATATGGTACTAACTTTATAATTCTTTGTGTAATAGATGAGACGTTGAAACAGCTTTTGGTTCATTTGCTATTATCCTCATTATGGCTTTATCTAGCATGAGGGATCAATATTTCTGAACATTATACTACTCCTAAACAGACAGAAGGACATATTGTTTATTTGGCTGCCTAGTGATTTCTGACAAAAGAAGCTATCAATTATATTATGATATGAAAACCAGTGCCAACTAAAAGGACTCCTAACAGAGTACCATGATGGGGTTACTTATGAGCTGATTATTCAGTAGCAATCAAAATATTAAACCTAGAGAACATTTAATCTGAGGCTGTCTCTGTAGCAATCTCTGCTTCTTTTAACCTTGCAGGCTTACTTATCACTGACTTCAAATATTCATTCATGAGGTGGTGCAGGATTCCCCACAATCTACTTGGTTTCAGCTGCCAACAGTTAAAGCCTTTGGCAAAAATTACCCATTTAAGCAAATACAAGAGCAAGGCAGGAGATGCAATTACATTACTTTCCTATAGTTAGTTATGTTCTTGCCCAGTGTGTTCATTATTGTCCAGAAGATTTTGCAAGCACCATTACCCTGGATCCTATAAAATTTGTCTGTGATGCAAGGTTAAATATCTCAACTGCATTAAATGTAATTTCAAACAACCTCATTATTATTACACATGCATTACTATTACAGACACTCAACTGTGCATCTATAGTTGAATGTAAGTTTTGGCTTTACAGCAAATATCAGGTGCAGAAATGTCATCTGAGTCCAAAAATGTCTACTGGGATCATCTGGATCCCTTTGTCCACTCAGGAGCAGACACCACAATTCATTAAAATAAAAAGATGTTTTGCAAATGTATGCTTTTCCCTACTGCCCCATCCCTTGCAATGAAAACCATGTTCACTCACCACCTGAGAGAGACAGAATATTCTAAAGTGACTTGAAGAAGAAACTTTAATGTAATACACAAAGCAAAAGAAAAGAGACAGGATGAAAGAGCCTAATACATATGATATACTTTTAGGAGTGAGACCATCTGTATTGCAATACTTCCATTAATATCAAGTCTTTCCTCTGCATCTCTTGTGACATTTGAAGATCTTTTAATACATTTATGATGTATAATGAGCTGCATCTCATGCATTCTAAAATATGTTACAAAGGCCAATTAAGGCTTCCTACATATGGAAAAAGTGTAAAACTTAATTAAGACATCTGTCTTTAGAGTGTAAAAATTGCATGAGGAGTCAATACAATGGACATCATCTGTTTTGTGTCTTAGCTTGAAACTATTATCCACTCAAAATGGGACAGACAGAATCACAGAAAGCCCTCACATTGGAGTAATAAATTACTTCTGCTCTATAGAGGATGCTAAGAGATAAAAACTTTTTAGATGGGGATGAGGCACACTGAGTTCAAGATGGGAAAAGGCAGAGTATGAGACTAAGGATGGAAAAAGTCTCCAACAGTGTAAAGAAACTAAGGCATTTCTGAGTGGAACAGGAAAGAAACACAACCCAGTCCTTCCTGATGGACTACACACTGTAGTAACACACGGGCCTTGCTGGAATACAAAATACCTTGCAGGCAGTCCAGACACAGGAGGCAGGACAGACAAAGTTATTTATAAAACTTGTCGGGTTTTTTCCTAACCTTCTATTTTAAAATTAACTATCAAATTTTTCCTCCCAGTAAAACCTTTCCTCAAATTTATACATAGAGTCATACAATCCAGGTTGGAAGGGCTACAGATCAGTTCTGGGAATCCTCACTGTAAGGAAAAATAAATGCACCTCACTTGAAAGCGTAAATATGGATTCTCAGTCAAAAAAACCTAATTTAAACAACATAAGCATAAGATTCAGACGCTTTAACTTGATGCTTGATTCAGATGAACTAAACTTGCACTCGCTAACTTTCTTTGTTAGCTTGGAGGAACGAGCTTTCAGGTAAACTCCTGTTAAAGAAATATCAGAATCATTAGGTCCAGAACTTAATGCAGTAAGGTCACTTTCCTTGTGAAAGCAATAGACACGGGTATTAGGCAAGGTTTCCCTTATTCTTGGCACAAGCTTATTTTCTCACTCTAATAGCATCATACCAGAAATTTTCATCACCTATTACCTATTGTGTCAGTCACACACACTTTAATGCAAGCCTCTCTTTCTGTCTGAGAACTCTCTATTTGGCCATGATTCTTACCAAACTGAGCAGAATAGTGGGCAAGGATCCACTGTTGTTTCACTATAATTTTACAGTGTAGAAGCAGAAGCAATGCTGTACTTTACAACAGCTTTCTTTTACAGAACCTTTTGTTGGAACACATTTACCACTTTGGCTCAGACTGTCAGATTTATTCTTTCAACAATCAAAGCATGTTTTTGAAAAAGTTAAAGGAAACTGGTCAAGGGTTTTTTTAATTAAAAGCATCGACTTACAGTGCTTTGCAAGTTTACACTTTTTACACATAAATAAAAATCAATTGTTATTGAAGCATGTACCAATTTTCGAATGGATCTTCAAAGCAGAAAAGAAGGGATGCAGGGACATTTTAATATAAAGGCATTGCTCCCTGTAACACAGCAGAATTCAGCATGGCATGTTAGAAAAAAAGAACAATCTTCCTAATTAAGTTATGGGGCAAATTTTCCACAGATATGCTTTCTGCCACAACCACCATCATCAGTGTTTATCTACACTACTTAAAAATAATATTTACCATGGCTTGTTTGCTGTTAGCCCTTATGTTATAAGAACAGAAAAAATAAGCAGCTACAGAAATGCACGGGAGCAGCCTCCACTCCCATTCTTTTGTCAACACAGTGACAGCTAACCAGAGGCAAAAACCTCATCGCAAATTATTACATCCACACATCTTGGAATCACAGCAGGAGTTTCTCGTTAAGGTGATAGCTGTTCAAAACACAGATTGCAGAATATTTTTCTGTCATATTGCTTATTTTAGACAGCAGTTAACAGAGCTGACAAACAAGTTGGAATATGCACCCCTTGAACAAACAAGTGCAAACTTTGGGTTTTTCTAGCTTTTAATAAGGTTATTACAAACAACACTAAAAACAACAATAGAAAAAAATAAAATAGCCCACTTGTGAGATTCTCAACAATTAATTTTGCTTAGCTTGGGAACTACCAGGAGTATTCCAAACTAAATAGGTACAAAACTTTTGCTGTCCTATTTTCTTGTCTGAAGTTCTTGTCTAGTACTTCAGAGTGCCCTTTCCTCAGAGTATTTCTGGAATAAGACAAAACATATGGCAGGAGTGTCAAAATGTGTTTGTTGGTGACTAAAACACTCTCCAAAGCGCAAAAGTACCCTGCCTGTTTGTGCAGAGATCAGACAGGTTTTACAGATCTGTTAATTGTTTCCACCAGGCCTTCACTTCTGGTTGCCAAAGCCTTCTGCCCCTTTCCATTGACAAGAAGTTCACTCTGTTGATTTCATTCATTCCCTTTTTTCCTGTCTCATATCTTAAGGACAGCAAAGCAGAGCAGCTGGGGCATTAATGGAGCACTACAAAGAACAGCAGGAAGGTAAATGGAGCCACAGTCAACAACGAACAAAAAGATGAGATAAATAGACCACTTCTTCCTCTCCTTAGCACCGAGCTACATGAAGGTAACCACAAAAGTACTTGTTTATTACAACCCACATGGCTTACTGGAGGTAGGTGCTGCTGGAGAGCAGTCTCTTAAGATTTGGCAAAGACAGTCTAGACCAAGGACATCAATAAACTAACTAAGCTCTAAATGTATTTGGGATGATCTGGAACCAGAGGGGAAAAAAATCATCATCCACACTTATTTCACAGAGTCTCTCTCCAAATACGTAAAATCTCTCCTGTTTCTCTTTTCCTAAGATGGGAATTAATGGCTGTTTCAAGGTACAAAACCTGACAAAACAACAAAGCCAAATTAATAACCTGCAACAAATGATGCAGCCAATTCACTTGCAATGAAGACTTCATTATTTATATGTATCTAAAAGAAGTAATTTTAGCAGCAATGACAGCAGCATCAAAATAAGCAGTTGTAGATGGGTGTCCTCCCTCATTTAGCTGTAACAATACATTCTGACTTTTTGATATTGTCAGAAAATTTTCGAAACCAGTAAGTGAGTGTGGTATACTTTTATCATTTTAGTGAGTGTGGTATCATTTTATCATTCTCTTTGGACTTTGTCAAAGTTGAGGGGTTTAAAAATAAACAAAAGTCTTGCAACTACAACTTTTAAGTTCCTATGTACAATTGTTACTGTAATCTTTTTATATATCATTATGTATGTAAATCTCTAGATCTAAATGCCATCAACACATCTCTTATCTCTTCTTTAACCATTTTCATTGATGCTTTCATACTGAACATTTCCAGTTGTTCTTTTTTATACCATCAGTAACATTTCTATTGCATATTTGTATCATCCTTTCATCTGAAACTTAGTCTAATGTAATTTCTGCTTCAATCACACAACTCTACTGAGAATCAATGTCATTCTTTCCAGACTAAAGCCTTGAAGAAAAAGTAAAGTACATCATGAGCTATCTAGAGACTTTCACTTCATCAGAGCAGTAATAAATCTAACTGTAGTTCTTAACAAAATAACCTCATTCAAGATCAACTTTGTACACTATAATAAATGAAAGACAGTAGCTCTCATACAGGAAGACAGAGGTATTTTTCAGAGTCCCTGAAAATACCCAAATGCTAAAATTATGACCCTGCAGCAACCTCATGAAGTTTGACAACTACAGAATCCTACATCTAGAAGCAACAGAGCAGGCTGAAGAGCAGCATTGTAGAAAAGGACACTGCAGACTTGGTGGACAAAAAGTTAAGCATGAGTCTATACATGGCTTTGCAGCAAGGACAGTCATATTCAACTGCCTCTGGAAAAACATATCCAGTCAATGGAATTCCTCCCCATTCAGACTGCATTTGGAGCACTGTGCCCACACCTGGAGTTTCAGTCAAGAAACCATTGGCCTTCTGTAGCATTTCCAGGGCACACGCTAGTGGAAAGCATTTGTGAAAATGCATGGAGTCAGCCTCCTCCCAGAAGTGTGTAGTGGCAGAATGAGAGGCAAAACACCAACTGTGACCTGGAAAATTCCAGTCAGGATTCAGGTAAAAACTTTTTAACCATAAGACTACTCAAAAGTTGAGCAAGAGTCCAGAGCAGCAGTGTTATTTTCACCCTTGGAGATGTTCAGCATTCAACTGGACAGAGCATCAAACAACCTAATAAAATTTGATCCTGTTTGGTGCTTTCCAACTTAAATTATCCTCTGAATACGAAGGAAGTCTCTAAAATCAAATCACTCCCTATAGTCTTATTCATGAATGAAATCTGACATAAGAATACACGGGTAGAAAGCTTTGATTAAAAACAGTAATTATATTGAAGTGGGAAAAAAACCTAGTTTGTGTCAAACACACCTGGATTCATGACCATCCTATTTTTGATATCTGGAAAATTGCTAAGAGACATTTTCCAAAGTCTGCATTTTAGTTTCTACTATTTTCTTCCACATACCTACAAAGTGTTTTCCTTTTAATGAAACAGTCAGAGAGGGAAAAAAGTCTCATTTAATGAAAACTTCAAAGTTACATTCAAGTTCCAGTGGGGGAAAACGAAACAACTTTATAGTTTTCCAACTACATATATTTTTAATTCTGGGGATACATACGAGTGTCCCTGTGACAGACTGGGGGGGCAGGGGGAAGTACAGAATTTTTATCCTGCTGCTATAGTCTCAAAAATCTGACTTCTAAACACTGTCTTACTAGTATTGATATTTTCTGTGAATGCTGACTCATTGCCTATTTGGCTAAAATGGCATAAGCCCTCACTACAAGAATCTGAAATTGTGTATTTTCCCAGCAGGGTAACAGTTACTCATAGACAATAGATTTCTAACTCTAATCACCTTGTGTTTATCAGACAGCATTGGGAAACAACCAACCCTGACTTCTCTGTTGTGTTTTGAATTTTTAATACCCTGAACTCTAGTTTAAGCTAGAGTACCTTCAGGGGCTATTGTAATTTATGCAACTTGTACCAGTTTTAATGGTAAATAGTTTTCCCTTGTTTTTAAACAACCAAATCAAGGTGTAAATCAGTCAGACACTTAGTATCTTTTCCTAGTCAGGGGTGGAAGATTATCATCCCAGAGGACAATTCTCCTCTTATAAAGAGATTCTGATTCAAGAGCTGCTAGATGTTGCTACAGAGGAAACCTAGATGACTAGATCTTCTCAGATAGAGAACATCAAGTGATCACATTAAACAGGCCTCCCTGGAGGGAGGACATGCAAGGTAATACTTGCCTGAATTAGTGTTGGGGCAGAAATTGGATACCATCTCTCTCACCACCAACAAACACTCCTACAAAACACCACAATCTCAGTGGAACCCATTAATGAGAATGCTCCATGAGGGTTTTAATTTAGATTAGTGTTCCCTTTTGTCTGAAGCAGTTAAATCGTACTGCAAATACCTGATTTTCATCTAAATCATTTCATACCATTTTCAGTGTCATGACAGCCTCATACTACTCTTCAAGTTAGTTATTAAATAGAAGCAAGAGTTAAAAATGACTAAACAGTCCTTTGTTTCTTTAGAAAAAGTGTCTTCACTTATTAAATCAAAGTGTTAACTGAAGTGTATTTCAACATCCGACTCTACCCACCCTACTTAACAGCAGAGGTGTAAAGCCAGGAGCTGTATATTAATTTAACAAATACAGTTACCTTCTTAGTATTCAGATGAATATGTCTATATACAATAAATATTTTTTGCATGTGTTCTTTAACCCAATTATCCTAAAAGCTTATCTAGGGCTTTGTGAATTTTACATGCATGAGATACTAGGCTGAGTACTTACAACTGGCACCGATAAGTAAGAGCAGTGTCAAAAGTTCTTTTCCTTTGCTTTTCAGTTTTGCAGCTGTGAAAACTAAAAGTTACACAAAATCAACAGAAGATGTGATATACCACCAACAACATCCAGCAAATACTTGCTATTGCTCCTATTTTTCTAGTTCTATACAGCAAAATCTAATCTTTATTAGATATCTACACTGGGAGTATTCAATTGGTTGGGAATAATTTTACTCAAATAAACACAATGTATGAAAATTTATTTCTAAAGCCTTCAAAAGTTAAGATGAAGAAGCAAAATTAAAATGCTTCAAGTCCTACAGAAGAAACTTAAAAATACTAAAGCAAATGACATGTCTACTTCTCACTGAAGTTCACTGAATTTGGCAACCTCTTTCCACCCATTGAAAAAGCCAAATGTGCAGTCCCCTACACAGGCACTCAGCTTTCAGACAAAATCAACAGCCTTCAAGAAGTGAAAGCAACTGCTGTCTGCTTTTGAAGTACTTTCTCAAGTTAAAAAAAAAATTGACTAAGTAAAGGCCTAAATGAGGATTCTTTCTAATTTTATGAGGAACCCAAACACCACTACCTCTATGCTGCCCATATGTATTTGGAACAGATTTACAGAATAGTGGGAAAAGACTATTTGAAATCATGTGAGGATCAGATTTAGCTTTTACAAATTAGGTACATATTCTCTACCTCTATACTTTAACAGAGCTAAAAGCTGTATTTCAAGTTGACACCTGAAAGCAGACAAGAGGGAGAAGAAATAAGGAAATATCAGGCTTCTTGTCCCTCATCCTTCCCCTTTTTATTTTTTCTGATATATGGGTGATTTCTCATCTGTCATTACTGTGTTCTGGCTGTAAGGCTCTGTCAAGGGCTCTCATCCAGCTCTCTAAGCAAAGGTCATCAGTGGCAGGGATTGGGAAGTATTAGAGAGCTTACAAGGAGACAGAGATAATGACAAAAATCCAGTGTTTTAAGCCCCCTGCCATACCCCTCCCACAAAATCCTCATAATGAACTTTCTATGCTATGAGGTTTTGGCGTTTTTTTTAATCAACACACTGTTGTAAGTTTCACTGAAAATAAATTATATATTTTGCTACATCTCTTCATAACCTGATTCAACCTTTTGGATTTTAGCTACCAATGCACAGAACAGATTAAAAAATAAGCATGCCCCAATCTCTAAAATAATCTTTATACAGGCCACCTGATGCACGAACATGCCTTAGCCTCAGAATGCAAAATCAGGTCAATAGTGAATTATGGTTTAACCTGTTAGCATCCCAACACACCTAATAACCAACAGAGCCCTCAACCATATGTGCAGATCAGAAGTTAAAACAGTTTTTCACAGTGCATTGCAACAAGCATGACTAACAGCTTTGCTATAGGAACAAAGGTGAGGCAAAAGCAACTGATGGGGAAAACGCCAAATTATAATCTTAAATCCTCCAAAATTCAAAGTATTAGAAGAAAAACCACAGCAGCATTTGATGAGTTACTTGGTTGACTCAACAATAACAATAATCATTGTGGAAATGGTTCAGGTGGTGTGCAGTTAATTTGGCTTACTTCCCACCTATAGTGCATTAGCTCCCTGATGTAAGGCTCTACAGCTATTACACTAATGATAAATAATACAATTATTATATTAGTGATGAATAATTTTGCATATGGTTATACAGGCTATTATCAAGGTGAATTAATAAAAGAAATAAGCCAAACTTGCATCTTGGTGATTTTCTTGGGAAAAACTTATTAATGATCTTGCTGAAAATAATAGTGATGAGCAGTGGCAGAGTGCAGAGCTGGAGCCTCCAAAATTCCAAACAGCAGCCTGTACCAGCAACTGAAAAGATGCTCTGGACCATCAGGATGAATCAGAGGGCCAATCCACATTCCACATCCAGACACTGGCAACAACACAACATCACACTTTTAGAAAACCAAAGTGTAAAACACAAATATGGACCAAGTTTGATTGCTTTCTGGTTTTTCTCGGAAGACATTCTCCATCTCAGACACTTCCTCATCAGAGCATGTGCCAAGTAGAGTTATAACAAGCAAGAAAAAATACTTCTCCATCCACCTCAAATGATATCCTTAAAAGAGGAAGGCAATTCATTTTCAAATCCGTCACCCTTATCTCAGATTGCTTTTATCTAAGTGCCTTAATTGAAACTATATTGTTATTTATATAGCAAAATTAAGCATATGTGAATGTTTTATTCATCCAAAACTCAGAACTTGAAGACAAACTTTTGCCCTTTTTGAAGTTAATGCTACATTTTCTTCACTTATAATTGATTTCCTTAACTTAATCATCAAGTCCCAAAATAATTTCTCCTGTCAAAATATTGAAAGGGGTCTTCATCTTAGCCATTCTGCCATATGTCTGCAGCATAGAATCCCATGCCAGGCTATATTCAGTAGGAAGAAAAGCAAAATAAAGGCTATAGATATTCTTGCATATCTTATTAGGTAGAAGTTGGTACAGAATACTGCACAGGCATTTTTTCACTCCTGATTTTCCATCTATCTCCCTCTCTTCAAAGCAGGCTTCCCATGGCATAACAAAAAGCATGATTGAAAATTTTTACTTTGGTCAGAATTCTCAATTTCTCCTTAAGTCACAATGTGACCATGTCCAAGGACTTTGGGGTATACTTGATTTAGTCTTTGCAGTAGTTCTCAAATTAAAAACTCCACATAGAGAAGAAAAATATTTCCTGAACACCCAGGCTCATATTATAATTATACTGCTTGTAATTCTGCATTTTGTTTCCATCAATGTATTGTATTAACTCTGCTAACAGAAGCGTTCATAAAAATCTGTATTACTTTGCTTACAAAGCAAAGATTTTAAGATTGTGAGAAATCTTTCTTAAGTAAAATTTAGCTTTTACAAATATGTATTGTATCAGTCCATCACCTCCTGTTCCATTGATTGAGTCCTAAAACTGATTAGTACAGTATGAATGGCAAAGTTAACCTACCAACTATGTTCATTTAATGATGTAAATTATAAACTACTCTTATAATGCACTGGGTGTTACTTAATCTACTATCCCACATGAGATCCTCAGTGTGTTTCTGCCTAAAGCAGTCAGAGCCTTACCACTACATTTCCTAAAAGAGCCAAAGCAGAGCTGTAAACTGACTCTGCCAGATAAGAGGAATATCAACATATGAATAAGTGGTCAACTGAAGATGCAACGAATTACTCAGCAAAATATTTTTTTTCTTGATGGTAGTTCAAGGCTATTTTTAAAATTTTCATTAATTTAATCCAAATAAATATTTCCATTTGCACAAAGTTATGTAAGTCACCATAGCATAAAAAACATTTAACCAATGAGGAAAAAAAAAAAAGGTTTTTGTTAAATCAAAACAACAGTTTGATATTTTAATAAATTGTAAAATAACAAAATTATGAAGAAACACCTGGAACTTTAGGGAGCCTCTTTATGGGTGTTGCTATTCTAATTTATTATTCTACCAGCACTACCTTATTATTCTACTAATACTAATTAGAGCAAAGGGATGAAAGGCATGGCAAGTGGCACCTGGTTTTTTTATATTCATTGCACAATACTCACCTTTCTCCCAAAATCACCCTGCTCATACAGGGCTCTGTTTTGATAAGACTAAGAGATACTTAAAAATATTTCAAAGCCTCTACCCAGGGGTTAGCCACTGTACACCTCAGAAAACAGAAGTGCAGTGTAATTCTCAGGGAGCACAGAGCAGGGACCTAACCCTGAAGAGAAACTTTCATTACAGGACATTTCTTCCCTTCTGCTGTGTTCCAATACTGACATAGAAGTTTATGGTTTAAAATTAACACCAAATGCATTTTTGCATGGAGCATCTGTTCTTGCTTCCAGATTAAAAACACAGATTCTATTTTCCTGCTCTTAAGATCAATTGTGTTTCATGCTGCAGCCAGATCTTCCTTTTTTAATTTTCATACAATTTTCACAGTCATTTTTGTTAGAATAAATCAAATAAATTCATGCAAATTTCTTCAACTTTAGCCTTAACAGTTGTACACAGGTTATGTTAGGCTAAAGTTATTTACATTGATATTTTAAGTTGGTTCTTAAGGGGAAAAGAATTTTTAGACAGACGATCTGGTCTTGGCTTCCAGAAACATGCTATAGAACAATTCAAATTTTCTCATTTATGACTATAAAAACCTATAATTAATTATTGCAAGTCAAGAAAGACTGCACTTACTGATTCTTGGGCCTTTAACCTCAAAGTCCAAGAGAAAATAAAAAAAAATTATTTATAAATTTATGTCTCAAATTCACATAACACCTGTGAACAGCAAGAAGGGTGCCTCATTCTATCCATCAAGTGCAGTGACAGATTAATAGGAAAAGATATAATGTGAACAAAATACTAAAAATAAATCACTACTGTCAAAAACTGTGATTGCATTCTCAGGTGTATTTTTGCTTCCACAAAGTTACAACATTAGCATGTCACAAAATATCTTGTGCGCACAGAGCCAGAATGACATTTGTACCTAATGCTGAATGCTCATCAAGGATGAAAATGTCCTCATGACAGAACGTATCAAAATGCCTAAAGGCGACATCAAAGAACAGGTGATAGGGGACTCCCATGAAAGGTTGTAGGCAGCCTACTGCAGGGGGTAGGGGAGCCTGGGAGCACTGATACCACGCCACGCTGTGCCAAACACCCCATTCTGCCCTTGCATTCACTGGCAGTGTGCAGACAGGGTCACCAACGCTCCTGGGGGTCCACACAACCGTGCAGACACAGAGCCCGATACCTCTGATTTAACTTGGTCATGTAGCACTTCACCTACAGCCCTCCAAAGAATGCTTCCTTTCAGTTTGGAAGGCTTCACACTAAGCCCTTACATACCTACCACATGGTGAACATGACATTTTTCACACACCTTTAACAGATTTCCTAAAAATTGGCCTAACAGACTCACACACACTATCACAATTATGCATCTAAATACACCTCCAAATTAAAATTATATTAGAGTTGATATTAACTAGACACACTAAATAGAAAATAAATTATTAATTTGTAAATAATTAAACCACTTTTAGCATACCCATTACATCTCTCTAAATTTTCTAAGAGAAAATTCTCTCTAAACTTGGCTAAGAGAAAAGTTCACTGGATTTTAGATAAGTTAGTCACAAGAAAGTGTTGCTACTGTGCCTCTAAAACGTTGTGTTACCTGCCACTGAAATTTTCCTTGAAAGAGTACTTTCTTCCTCTATCAAGGCCAGTTTATAGTTTATAAGTTATAAATTTAAAAGGATAGGATTTTTCCAAAATAAAAAATAATCATCTGCAAATGAAGCTGAGCAAAGACTTAGCGTGTTTAAATAGTTTCTGATACTCCATTAAGACCACTAGGAACATAAAAATGGTCTGACAAATACTAATGTTCTAAAAGGGACTGTGTTCAAATTGATTTTAAGTCAAAATAATAAATTACTTTTCTTGTACATTCTAGGAAATCTAGTGAGTCTAAGAGCACATTATATGATCTTGAGTAGGAAAATGTACATTCTTGGAACATGAAAGAATTGAATTTGTGCTTCAAGGGAGTTGAAGATGATTATTACAACACTCTGAGCAAAATTATTTATTTTTGTTTTACATCCTGTTCTCCTCAATATTATGGTTACGCCAGATTCTGATTTGAAATTACAGAACTTATGTAGACAATAGAGAATTACAAGAAACAAAAGCCCAAGATAGATAAAAGGAACAAAATCATGTTACTTCATACCTTTTTTTTCATCCAGAAAAATTTTGCTATTTGTCTAGAGTTTTGAGATCCTTGTAAGTGCCATTTCTGAACTTCTTACATATAATGGATTTGTTCTCCCCAGATTGGTCCAAGACAGAAATAGAAATTGCCACTTTACCAGAGGATAAAAACAATATTTCTTTACCCAAAATCACTCAAAAATACTTTGGGCCACACTGGAAACCAAACCCACATTCATATGTACACAGCTCATTTATGAAGTCAGTTTTTCTTCATGGTAAGGATGGATGTGGCAGCAGTGATGTAATAATCAACACTTCACATGCATCAAGCCACAGTAATAAGAAACCAATGGCCTCAAAAAAGGTCAAATCTATATCCAGCCAGGCACTTAAATCACCACCAGAACTGGAAACAAACTTGATGAGAACTTGCATCTATGATATGGAAAAGCATTTACAAGATTAGTGCATTTATGAATTTTTTTGTATTATCTGACCAGAAAAAGAAAAAAAAAAAGAAAAAAACACACACCTAGGGATATATACAGCAAAACAAAAATATTTCACTGCTATTTCAAAAAGAGCCTTAGCCTACAAAAAGGAAAGCAAATGAGCAAATGGAAGTAGCAGCCACATTCACATGTTCTAAAATATATTAATGCTGTTGAAAACTGGGGAAACAGAAGATGAGCCCTGAAGGTGATGTACTCTGCAACTATGCCCCATATTTTTTGTGCTGGCTTGCATGCTTAAAATGCCTATAATTGAGAAGTTCTAACAGCAACAAAGGAGTTCAAGAATGAAAGCTTGCTTGTACTACTGCCTTTGTGAATTGCAGCAACGGCTGCTTTTGAGAAATATCCTTTTAACCTTGAAAAGGATTGATGTCTTCATGCAGTGATATATGGGGATATATGCTCAGTAGTTATGAGCAATCACTTCACCTCACGGGCCACAGCTATCCGTAGAGATCTATGCAGTTGCAGGAACTACTTAATCACTGCATAGTTTGGCCATTGGCTGGATTTATAACCACTGCTCTAACAGTGCAGTTGAATCCTGTTTTCATGTTTGGGGAAGTCATATCACAACTGTGACCAAATTAGAAGTTTCAAGAACAAAAAAACCAAATCTGATTATGTTGATTTGTTAACGTGATAACAGAATTCTGATACCAAGTCAAATTTTGTTGCATGCAATATTAATCCAAATAACAGTTCAAAAATGCTACTGTAAGATTAAAAGAAACACCTGACAAACTGCACTATACCCATGACTCAGATGTAAAACATCAGACTACCTTCCCATTCAGCAATGACCCAAGTTACTCGAGATGTCATTCTGACTCCTTTTTACACAGCTTCTTACTTTTGCATGCCACCTAATCATGAGCTACTCAGGACAGCAAGGAATAGCTACAGGAATGTGTTGCAGGAAGAATACAGATGTCACTAGCAATGAAAAAGCAACAGAAATTATATCAGTGCTCTAAGGTGTCACAGGATAACATGTATTTTAGCCTTTATTCACTACACCAAATCCTGAAGTCCTCAAGTTTTTCAGCTATTGGTCTGGTAAAACAAAACTAAGACCACTAAAAACAAACCCTCTCTTTCCCAAAAAGCAAACAACCAAGCCCAAACCCTAACATAAAGTAACACCCCAACAACCACCTTAAATTTTCTGTAATATCAACTGACGGGGTTAAGTTAGTTCATGTTCTTTTATGTTCTGCTCATAAGAAACTGGTACAATTATTCCTTTTTTCTTATACCTACCCAATAAAAAATGAGAGTTATGGATTGAGTTGCCTTTGTCCCCTGTTTTTTACTGATTTGTTCAGCATTTTTAAAGCTTTCTGTCACACTTCAGAAGGGTTTGACACATATTTGAAATTTCCTGGGTGTATTTTGTCTTCCTACTTGGATATTTCTACTCCACATATTACACGTGTTTAACACATCTTGCGTATCTGAGACACGACAGGATCACTGTTCACTGTAAAAATATGAATGAATTTCCAGCCAAGAAATCCTAAAGAACAAGATGCCATCGTAGGGAGTTAGGAATGGGACGATATTTTTCTTGCTACAAAGCACCATATTTACAGAGTAACATATTACACTTTATCTCAAAATAACACCAGCAGGGAACTGAGCCATTTGTGCCAAGCAGTTCTCCAGCTGAGTAGAGCTGGAGAGAGTGAAGACAGCCATGCAAACCTCTACCCAGAAAGCCTTCAGAGAGGAGCACAAGTATAGATTGCACTGATTGCTAAGGTTCCAAGTAGCAAGGTACAACAAGGTGAGTGAAACAGGCAGGGTGGAAAGAAAGTAGGTAATAAAGTCAGTTCAATAATGCTCAAGAGCAGTCTGTGCCCATATGTATGTGTTTGTCTGTCTACACATGGTGTATGATCCTCTCTGTCTTGAATAAAGTAATAACTGCCAGCCCTAGGGAAGATCGGTCGAACAATAAGGGAAAGACAATCACTTTTCCCCAGTATAGATGACACCATCAGCTTGAAGGAAGGCAGTATTTTTGTCATTACCTCTGCAGAATCCAAATTTTCCTCTGACTCTGAAGGGTCAGCGATTGCCTTAATGTCAGTGCTCAAAGAGCAGAAGAGAAGCTGTAGAACTGTTGAAAACACATGAGCCAGAGACAGGGACCAAATAAATGAGTGCTATGTATAAGGCATGAGATTTGACAGATCTGTAGACACTGCTGCTAAATGATTCACAACCCTAAGAGAACCAAAGTGACAACTTCAGCAGTCTTTCTGAGAAATACTACTTTTGTCAGCCAAATTTCAAGCATTTCTAAAGCCTTCCTAAAGAAAATGAGTAGAGCTCCTCAAGACCAAGCAATTGTAAGAGCAACACGAGTACCACTTCAGGGTTAGAAAGGTAAAAAACAAATTTAAAATTAAAATCTTTAACATGACAGATTTAAATCCACTTAGCCAATAACCAGAGGGCAATAATAAACATAAACAGAAAACCATAAATAAAAAAGCTGCATCCCTATGGCTCTTTGGGTTTAGGCTTAATAAAACTGAGATGACAGCAGAACTGGAAGAGTTACTCATTGCTAAAGGCAAAGTTATGTATGTTAAAACAACAGTCAAAATGCCATCACCTAAAACGTGTCACAAACAATGTTCCTCAGCAACTGGTTTTATAATGCACTCTACTGTAAGGAGCTTGTCTAAGTGCAGCAATGCATAAAACATCTCCTAAATTCTGAGCTAGCATGACAGCTTTGTTACCACAGGCAGTATTTGCTTGCCTGTGAGGGTAAGGGCTGTAGATACTGAGGTTCTAAGGGTCTAAAGACCGTGGTTCTTTAGATACCTGCTTTTGAAACAGTGTCGCAGTCATTTGTTGTCTCAAGGCAAAAAGGTTCATGAATGTACTTGCCAAGACTAATAAAAGAAAAAAAAGGAAAAAGTCTTTCATTCCATGTTTAGCTACTGCTACTTTTCCCTAAAACAGAGCATAAAAATGTGAGAGTCCCAGCTGGTCTTGTGTTTAGATGTGCATGGAAATATGCATGCCTTTGAAATCCAGATTGCCTCTCCTTCCTTCATCATCACAGGCAGAAACTGAGCCTTAATTCAGCACTGGATTTGATGCATTTATATGCATTATTTATACTTGCTATTCCTGGGAATCAATACATCACTCCCCTTCAGCCAGCCAAACATCCAAATCACTTTTCAGTGTAACCTTCCTGCCGTGATTCTGCTGACAAGAACACAGATGCATTCAAATTTGAGGAACTTCCTAGGTTAACACTTGCTTGAAGACCTATGCAGAGAGCTGAGGAAATTATACTAATTGCACTCATAGCAACCACTCCTGTCCTTCTCCAAGTTTTAGTAAAACAGTCAAATATTTCAATTTTTAATTTTAAAAAAAGAGAAAAGGCAACAGAATAGAATGACTAGAAATAATTTCTAGAGTATAACTAAACCCATAAAATTTCAGAGTTTTTCCATCTGAAGAAGCAAATGTTCATGCAGCTGGTTACTTTGCCTTCACTCCAGTAACCACCATTCACAGGATGAGTGGACTAATCCATGCCTGGCCCATGATACACTTAGAATTATCTTCTTTCACCCATTAAGTATTCTTTCACCCATTTTCACATTTGTCAAAATAAAATAGGCATGCAAAAGTATCTTCAAGGATTCAGATAACTTGTTTGATGTGATAACTGGTTAAAACACTGACATCTGTTTCTATCACTAATATGATAATTCCTGTTTTATTGAGGAAACAAACATAATTATTTGAAGACCTGTTGCAAAAGTCAATAAAGTTGTGAAAGATAAAGAAGCAGCACTGTACAATGTGTAAAAACATTTAGGAGTGGTATAACATGTTCTCTTGCATACTAGAATTCCTGTTCATTATTAGGAAAAAGCAACTATTTCTGTGAACTTTTACATTTTTCATTCATCAGTATTTCCCAGTTATCACATTAACAGGCTAGCAAGATTTCCAATTGAGAAAATTGTGTATTAATTACCACTAATTACACGTTTCCAAGGCAAAAGTAAATATTTTTGCTTGTTTTAAGTTCCTGAAACAGGGCAATGGGATAGATTAAACACTGGAGAAAAAATAGCCAGAACCAAAAACTTAAGCCAAAAAGGAGAGTTTGAGAGAGGAAAAAAGGTTAAGATCATTACTACCTAAACTGCCATTAAAAAACAAGCAAACTTTTGCAGTTGCTGATCCTGCAATGATATGGAATAGCCAGTCTGGTAAACATTATTTGATATTTACCATCAGAGTCTCAAAGGAGAAATCTCTATGGATATTTGAATATGATATTTGTTTCTCTCAAACTTGTCAGTGAAGAAAGATACTGCACATTTTTAGCCAAAAATCTTTTTCATGTTTTCATCAACATGAAAAGATAAAATAGAATACATCCAACTCACTCCTAGAAAATGCAATCTTGAGAACAAATGTTCCTTCTCTTCCATACCTGCATATTTATTCCTGGTGACAGCAATACAAAAAAAACCCACATTTGAGCATACTTACATAAGCAAGAACGAATTGTTTAGTAAGCAAAGTTAAAAGTCATCTAATGTGCAAAACGGCCTTGTCTGAATCACATACAAAAGCCATTTAAATAACTAACAATGCAAAATATGGCTAGGTTTCCACATTTAAGCACAAACAGGAGCACTGGATAATTGTGCATATACATATTTATCTTTGCCTGTGGAAATTGGTTGAGTTTTCTCTTCCTGCAATGAACTTAAACATATCACACAAAATTCAACCATGGCATACTTGGTAACTAGGACTACAGTAGAATTGCATCTTGTACATTGAAGTTATGAGTAATACAAGACAGTAATTTGGTAAGCTGAAAAAGACATAGCAAAAATTGGCCTTTCTGGTTTTTTTACAGCTATGTGAAGGAAGCAGCAAACAGATTAATTTGCTAATAACTACATTATTTACTGTGGGTGGGGGGAAAGAGTGTTGACTTAAAGAACAACATCACTAAAAACAGTCATTCCTTTTTCTTAGACAATGACAGAATTTCAAACCCTTAGTATTGGACAAAGTCCAGGAAGCAAACCTGTTCCCAAAATTATTTATGCCAAATAGAAAATTGTTCCACTACATACAAATCTCATAAAAATGGAAATTTTTAAATCACAATTTGAGATGTACATTTTTCAATAAAATAACCTGAGTTGTTTTGTTTTTTGTTGTTGTTGTGTTTTTTTGGTTTTTTGGGTTTTTTTTTTAGTATATGGAAATAAACATGCATTTTGTTTCAAATATGCAAGACAAAATAAGGCCTGTTTCACATTTCCCCAGCTGGAGAACTACAAGCAAAATACAAGTACGTATCTGTGAAAGGTTGACACGTGTTTCCCATTTTCTAGTTCAATTTAAGACAAACTTTTTTGTACAAAGCTCTGTCCACCAGCTTATTCTTTCATTTTACACCCCCATATATAAACCAACATCCTTGGCCTTAGTGATTAGGTCCTGTCCAATTTTCTAAGCCAATGGTCTGGAACTGGGGAGCTGGACCCTTACTTCTGTAAGAACTTTTTAACTAATAGGTGAATCAAGTAATAGTAACTCATTAGGTGAGTTAATCCCACATTTTATAGAAATCTGTTAGAAGAACCCTGTAAATTATGTTGCCATGTAAATTAATACACATCATCCTGGGCTTAATCCTTGTCAGCTGAGAAACAGGAATATGGGCCCTAGAGTTTGGAGCAACACTCTTCCAGTGGTCATGCAGGACCAAATGCTCTTGAACAGTTCTCTAGAAGGATTTTATCTCAGAGGCATCCACAACTGATGTTTCATGCACACTTCAAGAATTAAACATTTTAAAACATTACAGACACAAATACTTCTGTTTTCCAGTGGCTGGAATACTTCTTTTATCCAACTTCTTTTATCTTTTATCCAACTTCTTTTTATATTCTTTTATCTCAGTGGCTAAATCACTTTTTCAGGAAAGCACTGAGCAATGTTGTCTCTTCATCCTGAGGAGGTTGAGATATACATATTTCCCTGCAGAAGTATATCCCTGGCATACACAGTGTGTCTGGTGTGACATAATTCACCTTCCTGCTAAAGCCACACCACTGAGCAAACCATGATTTGTGATTTACTGGACCAGAAAGAGGACTGATTCACTGCATGACTGTGACCCTCTCCCCTGGGGATAAAGATGTTCTCTTGGGAGAATACCTCAGCCCCTTCACCCAGGCTTTCTGCAGAATCTCATTCAATTGAATAAGTATATAATAGTCTGCTGTCAACATACTTTTCAAACATATTCTTTATCTTACTTAGCTCTTGGCCTCATACAGACCTAAGTAAGCTTGATCTTACCAGCCAAAAATATAAGCTGAGTCTGTGATACTACAGCTAATAATACAGTTACAAGACAGAAAAATGAAGGATTCATAAGGTGATGCTGACCACTGAGCACTAAATGTAAGAAGTCATCACTAGTCTCATTCTCAAATCACAGCGCTTGTGGTAGATTGACCACAGCTGGTAGATAAATTACTTAACCCCCAGGCAGAACAGGGGAGAGAATTGGAAGGGCAAAAAGTACATCAAGGATCAAGACACAGACAGTTCAATAAGTGATGAAAAAGAAAGGAAGAAAAGCAACCTCTCACCACCAGTGGACCAATGTCCAGCCACAGTGATGCCCCAGAAACAGCTATCCTGGAAAAGACTCTCCCCCTCTTCCCACACCCCCCTACCCAAACACACACATTTTTACTGCTAAGCATAACATCATATGTTATAAGACATCCATTTGGTCAATTGGGGTCAGCTGTCCCAGCTCCATCCCCTCCTGGCATCTTGCCCACCCCCAGAGTTCTCACTGATACGGCAAAGTGAGAAGGAGAGAAAACCTTGATGCTGTCCAAGGACTGTTCATCAATAGCAAAAGCATTAGTGTGCTACCAGCATTAGTTTGGTCACTAGCCTAAAAGACAGCACTGTGTGGACTACCATGAAGAAAATCAGCCAAATTTTCCACCCTCACCTGAACCCAGTACATGCTGAATCAGCTCAGACTGCCTTCACACTCCTTTTAATTTCCAGGTCCCTACATTTGTCTTCTTTCACAGAACTAAATGTGAGAACAAGCAGAAACACCTCAGCATACTCAGCTCAGGAAACAGATTTTTCTCTCCCACTCATGAAGACCTGGATGTTTAGGAGCTGGCTTGAGATGCTGCATCCAGCTGCTATAAATCAAGATTTCCTTTTAGTCATTTCCCCTGTTATTCAGCCAGTACCCATGGGAGCACAGGGATGCCATGAGATGAGAAATACTAACATGTGGAAAAGCTGAAGGCGTATTAGCACACCTGCTACTATCACCACAGCACATGGAGAGCAAATGAACCGAATTTTTCACTTTCCTATGGGTATAAATAGTCCATTTGGGAAAAAAAAATGTACTATCTCTAAACAGAACATTAATATAAGAAAGCTATACTTTACAGGAGGGACAAGGAAAGGTCTCATTCTGATCTAAATTAATACCTATAGAAAAATCACTTATTATCTCCCAACTTTGAGAGTATTTACAGCTGGAGACAAACACCACACCTTCCAACATCCAGCTTACTTGTAGGGTGCCCCAAGACCTTGGTAAGTAGATCCTACAGCTGCAAAACCTTACAAGTCATGTACACCATTACAAAATGTTTGACAACAGTTGCAGCTTAACAGCAGTGACGCAAATCTGTCAGCACAGGCAGCAGAACAAATGCTCACCCCAGCTCTTTTCCTTTAGTGGCATTTTGGCAGTGCCACCAGGCTGACAGCTGCTCTGGCTGGTGATTTGTAGCATAAGGAAGCCATGAGTGGGACCAGCACAGCCCAAAGGGAGCAGGGACAGCCCTCCTCCCTGGAGGAGGGAGGATTATTGCACTTCTGGGTCTCAGCTGATCTCTGCTTGCTCCACCAGCCCTGAGGGGTTTTTAATACCAGAGGGAAAGGCACCCCAGCCTGTGACACAGTTATTTACAGTGGTAACTTCCCAAGGCTGCAGGCTCCCACAGAGAAGCACAGCACAGATGTGCTGTTTGCCTGTCATTCCTGAGCAAGCTATCTGTGTCTGGATTAGATCTACAAGTGTATTATAACTCCATAAAGTGTATTATAACTCAATAAATAATAAGCCCACTTTCACCTCTTGCCCAAGAGAAGAACCAGGAAGACTGCAGTTAGCATTAATTCTGGCACACATCTGCAGAAGGGATTTCTCCTTTCAACCTAGAAATCTTTCCTGCATTTCAGTATCTTTTTATAGAAGACATGACATAGACTGCAACCCACATGATGCTACTGTGGCATTCAAGCAAATTTGAATTTTTCAAGTAGGATTTCCTGCTATATGCTACCATGTATTTCAAGATATATTGAGGACATTCCCATCATTCCTTGTTGCCGCCATCAGTAAAACCAAATTTTTTTTGGCAGAAATTTTCTGTCTATGTTATAGAGCATATTGATTAAATACATGATGCAGAAAATTAAATGGGCAGTAGAAATATGGATGGCTCTTTTCTAGAATGAAATGTTTTCAAAAGGCATTATTCTAGGCTGATTTAACTTAGTTACACAGAAAAATTTGCAAATTTACTTGATTGGTACCTCCTAAGCATTTTTTCATCATTACTTATAGGATGCATCTATGAACATCAGGTATGTACAAAACACCCTCTGTGAGATGATACACTCCTAGCTGAGTGAAGTTATATTAAAGAATATTGTCTTTTTCCAACTACAGAAGCGAGCTGGCTTTTTTCTTGAGCACAGGAATGCTATATACAACTGCCTAGATCCAGCCCCCCTCCACACTTCTGTTGGATTTCTGTACCAGGTGCCCAAATCTCTGCTGTACCCTTTACAAAGGGAACACCAGCAGCCTGAATGCAGCACACAGGAGGAGAGGAGAGCCAGGGGTGGTGCCCAGCTTGGTGCAGAGGTGTTTGTGAGGAAAGCACACACTTTCTGCTACGCTTCTCGCCCCAAGGCACGAGGCAGAGCTGACTGTGCACCCACCCTCCCTAGGGCCTGATTGTCCACTCCATTTCACATGTCATGGCTGTGCAGTGGAAATCAATGAAGTTACACAGCCAGAAAATTGGTGAAACAGAGACTGGCCCTCACCCCCTGAAGGGGTTTCAGTTCACTGGCGGGAGAAACAATCCTTGTACACGTATTTGTCAGTCTGGTCCCATCTGTCAATTAAAAGGATTGTTTTTGACTTCAAGGGAGTCTAGTCACATTTGTGTACTGTTCTGAATGTGCTCTGGAGACTTTTCAAGAGAAAGGCCTTTTTTCAGGTAGAGGTTAAAACTTGTACACACTAATGATGCATAGTATTTAAATAAAGTTAGCAACAATCTTTACATTTGAAGATGCAAGGTATTCAAGTGTTCAACACAAAACAGCAGCTTTCTGGTCAATAACAGTTCTTGAACGGCTATCATTAATCCTCTACATCTGACAGAAATAAAGAGAAGATCTTTAATCTAGGTTTGATAATTTATACTGGGTAAAACTACAGGTTGTGTGCAAATCCACACCTTCTCTTTTAGAAAAAATTGTAAATTCACATAAAACAGAAGATGCCACGCAGTGAACTGCAGTTTAACAGCAGGGAGTAGGACCCAATGAAATTATAGCTACTGATCCACACAGTGACCTTTGCTTACAGTCTCACCAAACAATCTCTGCTGATGTCTGTTACATACAGGAGAGAATAATAACAGGATACACTCTAGGCAACAAGGCAACCTCTCCCTCCACTTAAAGTTGATTTCAGGTTTTTCACACTGATGCAATCGAAAAGTTAATAAACTGTGGACATTTTTTTCATGCGAAATAAGAATTGCCTATAATTTGGATAAAGATGATAATTAACGCTCTTTTTCCCCCTCTTGACTTGAAATACAATAGATCATGTGCATTGCCAGGCATGTAAACTCAAACTAGGAGCTCAGTTAACTGAAAAACATAGCATAGGAGTAACATTAAAAACTGTGTGATTCACCCTAAAACAAACAACAAAGAAGTTAAACATTTTGCAAAAAAAAAATTAATAAGAGGTGGATGTAGAATGAGATTAAGTTTTGTATTATGAAAGGGTATGAAAAATTTGGCAATAGGCACAGCACACAAATGCAAGAACAACAACAAAAAAAAAACCCCACTGAATGGTTTTAATTACGTCATTATTTCAGGTTATTCCCAAAAGGAAAATCAATCCTGCCAGAAGAAATACATGGTGGGTTTTCATTCAGGGGCAAAAACCCTGTTACAGTAGCATCATAACTCATTTAAGCATAGAAATATGCTAATTAGAAGGTGTGCTAACTACACCAAAAGTCTTTCTCTGATTTCCAAAAATAAGTATTTCACTAGCATGGAGAGTTTTAAAATTAATCTAAGTACTACAGCATTCTCATTTTGAAAAGAAATCCTTCTATGTCAAAACATAAGACTCCATTCTACCTTTAGGAAGTATTAGTGTACAGTTTTTCTGGGTATTAAATAAGATTTTAAAGTTGTAAGAGTACAGGGAACATTGTGTGGGTTTTTTAAACTCACCTGTCATGGTTTAGGAATGGTATCCCTCAATTTAGTACTCTCACTAAAAAGAAAACCACAAACCACTCCCCTCTCCTTCCCCTGAGAGACACAAAGGGCAGAGATTGCAGGTTGAAATAAGAAGACTACTGGAAACAGGATGAAATAATCAGAACATCCTTTTTTAAAGGTGCCTAAGATTAGAAAGGTTACTTCAATAAAAACTGGGTGTTCAGACCCCTGCCAGCCAAAGTTGTACTCTCTATTAGCCATGTCCAGCCTGAAGCAAAGTTAGACTAAGACACAAAGCTTGAGAAATTAAAATACTTTTGAATGGGAAGTGAATTTCTTTTTTCAAGTGTATATATATTTTGCAAGACCCCAGCATATTACAGAAATTCTCAGAAATAAACCTTTAGCAGCTAATTAACCACAGAAGTTTATCCTTTTCAGGAGGACAGAGTATCTGCTGAGCACAAGTAGCTTGCAAAAGCCATGATGAAAACAAGAATACCCCAGAATGCAATACATGGAGAAAAGCTACATCCACTTAAATTAGTTTTAATTTTTTTTAATTTTTTTTGTTTGTTTGTTTTTTGGAAGAACACTGCACACATGTGGCACACAGCAGCATACCCTTGTTTGGGTACCAAATGCCTTTTACTTCCCCTGACTGGAACATCAGCAGCACCCAGCCTGCATCCCAAAAGAGAGCTGAACGCAGGTCTGAGTGCCCAGTGAATTACCATCTTCATCTAATGAAGCAGAACCACTTTCACATCCTGTTTACAGGCACATCATGATGATGCATAGACCTTACCAAAGGCAGAATTATATACCAACACTCTTTAAAGCAACTCAGATTAAAATATAGGTCTTATAACAAATTGGGCTGCTATTTGTTTTTGATTCTTCCACTAACTAAACATTCAACTAAACATTACGGTTTCATTAAAATATTAATCTTTATATAAATCTTTACACATTTCTCTCTATTCAGCTTCATAAATGAAAGAAAGATTTTGATTAAATGTAAGAAATAAGACAGCTTCTGGTCTCTCTCACAGAGGAAGGATTACAAACAAGTTGTGTCTGAGCTTGCACTGTAACCCCTGGCCTTTGAGCACTGCCCCTGGGACCTGTTCATCAATATAACCACTGCCCTCCTCTGAGCACGAAGGGAGATCAGGGCTGCATGCCACAGGCAGCCTTCTCCTGTGATCACTGCACTCAAAAAGTTTCTGCCAGACATGAAAGAGAGAAGAGGGATAAAAAGCAGCCTGACCTCCTCAACATTCACGGGGAGACTCAGAAGCTGCATGCCATCAGTGCAAGGCAGGACCACGATTCAGATGCTGTAATGAAACTGCACAGTTGGTGGCACAGTCTCAGCCTGAATTTTGATGCAAAAAAAACCCCACTGGAAAAGAAAAAACAGATGACCTGAGCTGGTGAAGTCTTACTTCGCTTCCCATTTTGCCAAGGCAAAGAGGACAATCTGTTTTCACTCCTGATGCAATCCTATGAACTGAGAGGATAACAGGTGTAGAATTCAGTGTCGTTTTCAACAAGGCAAAGAAATTCAGATTTATCTTCACTGTAACTAAGTACAATTTGGCTTGTTAGGAATTCTGAAAAAGTAACAATGACCTGATGAAATCCACTGTTTCTGCTAGGAAATGCATCCTTATCAGAGCTGGGACTTATTCATGGGTGCACCGCTTGCTCTGTGCTAATGTGAAAGAAAACCACACCTTTAAAACCAAACTTTCTGAAAATTCACAGAACTTCTGAAAACATTTCTAACTACACTGGGGGAAAGAAAATTTGAAATCTATGAAAAAGTTTAGAGCATAGAGTACTGGCAGTATGCCTGACACAATGCAGTGGGTTCCAGCTTTTGGGAAGATACATGCATCCCAGCTTCCTTCCACCACGCAAGTAAAGCTGAGATTTTCACACAACATCGCTCTTTCTTCCCTTCCAAACAAAGCACTTCCACTCAAAATGCTGATTAACACTCTCCTTTTAAACAATAAAAACCCACTCTACCTGGAAGTAATCCAGTGTTTTATCTTGTAGATCTATCGCCCATCTAGTTCTTTGAGCTTCTTTGCTCTGAGGCATTTCAGAAGAAGTACTTAGATAAAAGCCTACCCCAAAATAAGGATGCTACCACAATAAATGGTAGGCAGGCAGCATCAGTATCCACACCTGGACACCAACGCTGCAGCAAGCCCCCTGCTCCTTTGTAACAAGGAGCCCAGGTTGCAGAAGATGATTTCACCAACTGATGTTTTGAATGCTTACTTTTTGAGTGCTTGAAAATCCTACAGTGACAATTCCAAGAGTAAACATACTTTATTAATATGCTATTACAAGCATTTTTATATTCTTTTTCTCACCATGCAGCCTTACAATCACTTATCAATTGCACACTCCAGGGGCATGGCCTAGTGCCGTCTCAGTGGGAATTAGTGTTGATTGCCCCACTGTACATCACCTGTTAACTTTTCTTTAAAAGGTTCTCACTTCCATCCTGCTGTTTTATAGTTCAGCTTAGGTCCTGCTGTTTTGTAATTCAGATATAGCACATAGAAGGATTTGGGTTTACCCCAGGATATATTTTACAGAACTACATTTAAAACCAATCTTCACTTTTATTGAAATCATTCATTCTGTAAGTTTTAGTGTACTTGAGTGAAAAAGAACATAAGATTTCTACAGTGATGAAATACAGGATCTTTTTTCATGCTGAAAAAAGTTGTTCCACAATAAAAAATTTCTATTTAAATGCTCGTTCGATTTTTTTCTCTTTGTAAATGTAGAGTACATCCCTTTTCTGAGGTCCACACAGCATACATTTTGTAAAAGTTAAGTATTACCCAAACTGCCTACACACAGATTAATGTTACTGAACAGCCTGACTTGGAGAGTGGAGGATTTCCTTTGTTCAACAGGCACCAGACATTGGTATCTCATTTCAAGCATGGCCTTCACTACAGAAAATTAGGAGCTGTGGAAAAAAAAAAAAAAAATCAGTGGGCTATTATCACATTTCACCCCAGGTTCTTACAGCATTTCATCCAATCCTTTTGCTATTCAAGGCATTTTGATCCACAGCCTTCTGTTAAGTCATCTGAACATTTACCAGTGTCTGCATGAGAAAGGTGCTGTGACTGCCTCTGCTGATCCACCCAGGCACAGCTGGGCCACAGAGCTGAGCTACAGCTGGCCCTGGGAACCCCACACTGTATTGCTCTGTGCTTCTAGTGCTACCTAAACCTCTGCCAAGAAAAAGACATTTGAGGGAAATTTAAATGCCTTCTGCTATCTCTGGCACAGGGAAGGACCGTGAGGCATTGTTGCATCCCTCTGCATTTTCAGCACTGAACAGCATGTTGTTCATTCCATGTCAAGCATCAGATTTCCCCATATGAAAGGCAGGAAATACCTATGCAGCCACAGAGACCCTTTTAGACTGGGGAAAGTAAAACAAAATCACAATGAGAACTCAGAGAGGAACCATGCTGGGCCACATCTCTTGATGGTTGTCTACAATGAGCTGATCACAGAGTGGCTGCCAGTCTGCTGACAGCAGGAGTTACCATAGCAAATTCCATACAAATAAAGAAACAAAACAACAATAACAGTAACACTGACAAATCCATTAGCCTAGTACCGATACATTATGCCTATGTAACACTGAGGTACTTGATGAAGGCACTGTCACTGCCAGAAAGATTTTCTATCTGAAATAAAGTATTAATTAATTCACGAGATGCAACATAAATGGACATTGCTTTTGCTAACTTGTAAAACTTTACTGAATCTATGACTGTATTTCAGCTCCTTCTGACTTCTGGGTGACTGCTTCTCATCTGTTTTAACATATTTTGCAAAACCTTATTTTCCAAAATCCTCAACTTCTACACAAAACAACAATACAGGGGCACTTACACTGAATTAGATTTTCTAGTCTCCAGTTGGTAGATTGCACTCTACTACAGATTCAAAATTAAACTCACTATACATGTTTTAGTTTCCTGCCTAGGAAACTACACAGAAATCCTTGAACACTTTAAGTACCCAATATCCTATTACTTGAATCTGAAGGAGCTGCTATTTAACATACATTAAATTTACATATTTAGAAAATCATATACATGGAATCCATGTTTTGTGCATATGTGTATGTGCATATACACACAGAACATATGTATGCAGTAAATGTCAGCTCAGTGCACAACCTACTCATATAGAAATTACAGGAATATATTTTACTGCTCCTTTACATTTATTAAGCTATATCCATGAAGCTCCAAAGCCAAAAAAGAACTAGTCCGGGCCTCCTGCAGAGATGGCTGAGCCAAAATCCACTCAACCACTTCACTCCTCTGTCACTTCTCCCTTCATTGACATTGATTGATACATAAACAGGGAGGATGTATCCAAGCAAAGTGGCACATTACTAATTGCACCATCTTCATTAATATTGCATTATGTGTCTCTGTGCTGTAGAGACTTGACAATGCAAAAAGATGTCAAGAGCTTATCAAAATGTGCATATAAATATTTGGTCCAATTTTTAACATGAACATAGGGGCAGTCTCTGCTTCAACAGCCCAAACTGGAGAAAGGGTCATTTATCAGCAGCTAACCAGGAACAAAAGGCAAATAGCCTTCGTTTCCCAAACACTCAGAGTTATTTGCATGTTTCCTGTGCCCCCTGGGTAATTAGGAATCACTGCAGAATAAGAAATCTTCACTGTGCTACAGAGATATCTGTCTGTAAACAGAGCACTTCCATTCGAAAAAAAAAGTCTTAACAAGAAGAAAGATAAGGAGAGGTCTTTATCAGAGTCACACAGAACTTTAGGAAAATCATTGCATAAGGACCAATCAGAAGGAACATTTCTAGACAGGAAGTAACAAAATAAATAGAAAGCCATGTTTTTGCCTAAGTGTAAGAGAAAGACTATTGTATATTTGGTTTGCTTGTAACTGTTTAAAAATATCTAAATAAACATCCAACCTCAGTCAGAGTGACAGCAGTGTGTGCCCACAATCAATGTGTATTTGAATGAAAACAACACTTGTGGACTGCTTTCAAAGGGCAAGAGATCAGGATTAAATAAAGAGGTACTGCAGCAACTTTGAGTGCTGCAACTTTTAAGGATCACTCATTTCAGCAAGTGCAGAATGGCAAGTTCCTCACTCATGTACTGATTAACACTTTTCATCTCCAAGCAAAGCTTTATGTTTTTAGCAACAAATAACTGCAAACAGGACAAATACCAGGAGAACATGCAGAATTCTCTTTTGTTCTTTCCACCTTTCTCTGCTTGTCTTGGAGACTAAGAATTTGGGCACTTGAGCACTGGCAGAACATACACTATTACAAGTGACATGTAAAACTGTGGCCAGCCACAATGAACCAATAAATAAACATACAACTAAGTGCAGTATTCTTCATCCAAATTTAATTCTGCAACTGTCTCAAAACAGAACCAGCTGCTCCCAGAACAGAGACAAAAAGTTTTCCCAGAGTCAGGAATGGATTTTTTTCCTGCCTGTACTTCAAGCTTTCCTTCCACATTGCCACTTTGTGAGAAGCCTCACTGAGCACTTCTTACACAGAATTGAGATCCCAGATGGCATCCTACTGTAATTTGGGTAACATTTTTGTCAGAACCACAGGTATTAATAATTAGAAATTAATAGCTCAAGGGACACATTGTCCTGAGAAACCTGAAAAGTTAACCAAGGTTAACTTTTAACCTTGTAATTAAAGTTCAAACACTTTCTGTTAGAATATTCTGTGTTGGAAGGTAAGAAATGTTTCAGTCATTAGTGTATAATTTCATTCATTTACAGAGAGCAGTATACTAATTAAAGCCAGCATAGAAATGGGACATCGCCTAGTAGATTTTTTGCTTCCTCTTCACTTATCTCTGATGGTTATCTTTTATGCTGCTAAGATGCAAATACAAATTCATGCCAATAAAGTTTCCTAAAACCTGTTTATTTTCACTGAGTTTTCTTGGGACAAAGTTAACTTTCTTCATAGCAGCCTATGTAATCTGTTCTCTGCATTTGAAGGTCAAACAGTGTTTGTACCACATCAACATTTTGGCTATCTCTGAACAAGAGAACTTGCCAAGAACCAAGGTTTTCTCTCCCATCTTCCATACACTCAGTGGCCAGCAGTCAGAGGTGGGCAAAAGGCTAGAAGGGGACACATCTGGGACAGCTGCCTCCACTTACTAAACAAACATTCTATTCCATACAGTGCCATGCTCAGCAACACAATCTCAAGGAAATTGATAGGGTGTAGGGATGTTCATGATGGCATTTGTCCTGCCAAGAAATCATTACACAGATTTGATAGGAGAGAGAGAGATGATCAGGGCAGGAGTTTTGCTGTGGCCTGGGGTCAGCCCACCACATGACTCTTTCTGAATATTTTCTGTAGCTATTATCTATCTTGCCTCCTGTGCATTTCACTCACTGTATTCAAATCACAACTCATGTGGTCCAGCAAGAACAATTCCCTGCAAACCTTCCTCAGTAAAAATAGGCCACCTCTTCTTTCAAGTTGACCTTGGTGACCAAGCAAAGTCATCAAAATCCCAAAAGTAAGCAAATAATTTGGAACAAGGAATACATTTAATTTGATATAGAGTCATAGAATATTCTGTGTTGGAAGGGTGAGCCACAAGGATCATCGAAGTCCAGCTCCTGGTTCTGCACAGGACAGCCCCAAAAATCACACCATGTGCTTGAAAGTATTGTCCAAACCCTTCTTGAGCTCTGTCAGGCTTGGTGATGTGACCACTTCCCTGAGGAGCCTGTTCCAATGTCCAATCATCCTCTGGGGGAAAAAAAAAAAAAAAGAATTCCTAATATCCAACCTAAACTTCCCCTGACACAGCTTCAGGCCATTCCCTCCAGTTCGATCTCTGGTCACCACAGAGAACAGATCAGTCCTCTGCTTCCCCCATGAGGGAGCTGTAGACCACCTTATCTATACAAATATAGAAAAACTGTTTTTCAAATATTAGCTTTGATAATTTTTATTTTTAAACAAAAATTACACAAGAAAAATGGTGTTTCTGTTGAGGGTACCAATATCACCCTGCAATTTTGGTGCAAACTGATCAAATTCTCCTGCTGATCACCAATTGATCAATATTTACTAGAAGAGTATGAAGAACTACTAAACGATTTCAGTAGTACTAAATAATTTGAAGGACTACTGGAGAATGTTCTTCTACACAGACAGGGCTTTCACAGTCTAACTGTTTAATATTCCAGAAATACCCATGCAGTGATAATTCTGTTTAAACATTTACATAAGTGAGGACCCTGCTCTATCAGAGCACAATACATTTGGAAACAAAGCTTCTCACATGATAATAGTCTGCTTCTTCCCTACATCCCTCTGGCACAGGAACAGCTTGTTTTATTGGCAAGGCACCCAAGTAACTAGGCAAGATCTTGAATCCCAGTGGCCAGTCTTGCAATTTTGACAGACAAAGGAGGGAGCAACCAATTTCCATTTGTACACAAGAAAACAGGCTGAAGAGAGCAGAATATTCCTAAGCAAGCAGAATGTACCAAATATTGAGCTATCATTAGTTGAAGGCAAATCTTCAAATGCTTTGAAATCCCAAGCCTTACCCCTTGACAGCTGCAAGTAAGCCATTTTCTCTCAGTTCCACAGCAAACCCAACACCAGTGAAAAATCAATATGTGTGTTTCAATAGCCAAACACTCATAGAAAGAAGCAGTATTATTATAAACTCCTTGTGCAAAGCAAATAAGTGGGTCTGAAACTATCTAACCACCAAACATGCAACTATTATTGAGGAAAAATCACAGCACAGGAAATGTTTCTTTGAAATTGAAGTGAGTGCAGGAAAAGGAGTTGTGCAAAACAAATGGTTTGATCAGTCTTTGCCATTGTGGCTCAGTTTTTCGTCTCTATACTTCAGGTCTCAAAGCCTAAACAAAGATTCATAAAATCTTTTTGATTGGTTCCCATCAGAGAAAGACAGTGTAAGAGCACAGAAATAATTGTGAATAGCATTGCCGGTTATTGTTCTCTGTCGGCATAGCCATGCTAAATCCAATGCATGTGAACAATAGAGTGGATTCAATTTGCATGAAAAAAACCCAATTTATTATACTGACTGCAGACTGTATAGGATGGAGAGGAGCAAGAATCAGTGAAAAGCAGGGTTATTTGGTTATATGCAGAGATTTAACTGCTGACACAAACATGTACTCTTCAAAATCACATGTACAAAAGGCTTCCATTAATCTTTTGAATCTTTCTTTTAGTGACTAATAACAATAAAAACAGCAGTGTCTGGCTACATAGAGATTAAAAAGGAGCAACTACAAACACTAACATTTCAAGAGCAAAGAAAATATTTTCAGTGTTTCTTTACCAGCAAAGAACACAGGAAAAGAAAATTACAAAGATCTTTACATAACCAAACTGTGTTACACTTGATGGCAATAGCTTCCACTTTGACTGTATTTTCAATGCATCCCAGAGGTAAGGAGAAAAGTGGTGGCCTATCACCTTAAATATAGAATAGAGACAAGTAACAGACACTTGTCTTCTGCATCCATTTATTGCTGCAGTAATGTAATAGATGATGCCACAGAAGCCATAAAGTCACAAGATCTCCTCCAGGAAAAAATGCATAATGCCATAGGAAAACTCATTCACAGTGTATTATTTACATCACAGTTATACTCAGAGCCCCCAAATACCTCTCGTTCAGGCATATGCAGAAGTGCATAACTGGACTCTGATTCACCTGCTGAATGATGGAAAGGGGAAAGTAACACCTATATGGCCTTTTCCCAGTGAAAAACATTCTTCATCCTTTAAAAAATTCTAAAAATAATCCATTCTCTTCCAGCAGATCTACTCCTGCCTAGACACAGAAAAGAGTTTCAAACTCTTTTCTGCAGAAATTTCTGCAGCCTAAAAAACATATCACATCTCTCATCCTAGTTCTACAATCTGCAGACGCCATGAAGACAACAAACAAGAAGAACATAGACAAAAAATCCCAAATTGTACATTTATCAAATACCACCCCTACTCTTCCCTTGTCTTTCATGTGAAAATAGTTAAATGCCCATACTAATTAAATTATAAGCATTTTCTTGAAAGTATGAGGTGGATGGGGTAAATATGGCTTCACTTGTTTTCTTAATGTCTGCCTCCCAAATGGGAACAGGCCCTCCTTACTAAGGAGCAGTCATCATTTTGCAAGCAGAAACAAACAGATATTGAAAAGGTTACTTTGGAGGCTGGTCCCTTTTGGAAGAACAAAATCATTACTTAACCAGAAAACTCAGTGTATCATTCACATTCCTTAATATTTTGTATCTAAGAGTGAAAAAGCTCCCTCCCATGAAAATCTGAATAAAACCATATTAAGCAAACCAGCTTCATATTTGTTTTCTAGGACAGCTGAAGTGTTTTCAGATTGCCTTCAGCTCAACACAAACACATCAAAAGTGAAGAAGCCATGCAGAATAGTAATTTATTGAGAAATTTCCAGTAATAAATAATACCATAAAACTTTGATTTTGGGGTGTTCCAAGACAAGCAACTGCCAAGAGCTGAGAAATACCTTGATCAAACCAACAGGAATTCTAGGCTAAGCAGGATCTGCCCTAAGCCCTGACTACAGCCCTGCTTGTCAGGATCCTTGGGTCTAATCCTTTGCACACTTTATCTTTGTTGGCTCAGATTTGCTCGCAGTTTGCTGCTTTGTTCTGGTTTTAAAGGAATCTGAAGCTGGAACAAGTACTAATTAGAACATTTCCAGTGAAGTAGGGTAAAGTTTTCACCTGGAAGATATCCAAGATACAGTGGGATTAGTTTCTGGCTAAAGCAGCTGAAATTAAAATCTTGGCCTTTCAAACTGAAAATAGGCAACTTATGTGCAATTTTGTTGTGCAGTATCATCAAAACACTCCAGTCCTGTTCTAATGTGGAAAAAAAAAAAACAAGGACAAAACCTGTAATCCCAAAAAACTGCTGAGAATCAGAACTGTTCTCTTTGTTAATTTTTTGTAAAATACTCAAGATACCCAATAGTGTCTGAAATGAAACTGCTTTGTTATTATAATTTTGAGGGGGGAAAAAATTAAGGAACCTACTAAATAGTTAGTGAGACACTTGTTTTTCACTGGAAGTACAGAAACTGAAAGTTACTTTCAAGACCTCTTAAATTCTAAATCCTTAGATAACATTTTGAAGTAGAACCTCCAGGACTTCAATTGCTTGATCTCATCTGAAAGTATGGCACCAGCAGGTTGTGAAGGTGTAGCAGAGATGGGCTGACACCAGCACACAGATGTTCTAATGCCAGAAACATCACCAGGCTTGTGTGCTGTAACAAAATAAGGATGAAAGGAAGAATTGACTTGGGACCTTCCTTTGTTTCTTCCTGCTTTACCAAGATGTCTTCCTTGATAATTTGCATAGAACTAATGATGGGCTTTTTGAAGTAAACTATCTTTTTTAATCAGGTCTTATGGGCTTTGCCATATATCCATTTCTTCAGACTCTAAGCCAGGCTCCACATTAGCTCAGTCACCACTTAAACAATTACCTAACAATCTGGAAAAGTACCAACTACATGCAAAAAAAAAGCAGAAGCATGAGAACTATTATTACTTCTAAACATAAATCAAATACCAGTGGTAGTTCCCCATAGTGCTGAAAGAGTATGTGTAAGGAAAGAATGATACATCACTTAAAGATTACCATCCTCATTTATTAAATCCTCCAGATCTATTTCATAGACCTTGTCTGTCCCTAATTATCTTCTTTCATGTTCCTTAATGTAACATTGCCAGATAGTCAAAGTTTCCAGTGGGAACACTGGCATGCTTTAGTATCTAATGTACCAAACCACATGCCCATCAGAGAGTCACAGATCCCATGGAGGCGCTTACATTTGAAAACCAAACTCCAAGTCCAGAGATCAAAACAAGGAATAAGCACATATGACAGTGTCTTTGCCACATTAATTGATTTTATCACATCCTTTGATTAAAAAAGAACAGTGAGATCTGACACTGCAGGTATTTCGCAGCACATCACCTGCAGAAAATAGTTTTTAAAGCTGCATTTAGAAAAACACCCCAGATTTTGTAACTTTTTTGAATTAATGCTGCGTCTAGAAATTCTTTATAACCTATACATACAGCTAGTACCATAGACATGGGTAGGAATAGATCATAATATACTGGGACTTGCAATAAAAAGAGCAAAGACAACTTCAATTTGACGCAGGAAGAAGAAAAAAAAAAAATCCACAGCACTGCCAGTGGCTTGGCCCTGCAGGAGTGCAAAGAACCTATTAATTGGGAAGCCCAGGTGCTCCCAAGCAGCTGCCCATGCTGTATATTACAACACAAACTCCAGCTCCCCCGTGGTCTCTGCAAGACCTGGCAAACAGAACAGAAAGGGACAAATGGCGATCAGGAGGGAAAGCCCTATCTGGTACAACAGGCTAACACACCAATGCACCCAATCATCCCCACAAACAAACCCATCACTGTTAATAGCTAAGCTTGAAGTTTCCAAAAAAAGATTAACATTGTCCTCCTGACCATCACTGTGGCTGAAGGGGGACACCCTCACTCTGGCTGGGTACAGGTGACAGAACCTTAAACTTCATTCCATTACTGACTTGTGCTATGATGAACTCAGACTATCAGAGTTCAGGTGAGGATTTCACTGCTTTTCACCCCTCATTTCCCCTCAAGTCCTCACCTTCTCAGAACACTGTAACTGCTGACAAGACTTTGTTCTGCAGTTTGTACTACACATACATGGTTATTTAAATATTTGTATATTCTCAAACCTTTATTCTCCTGTTTGTACTTATTGATTTCAATTCTTCTCTACTATTATTGTCTTCTCACAACTGAGTTATCAGTATAAAGTACTTTAAACTCATCTGTGAGCCATTGAAAAGCCAACTACATTGCCTTAAAGGTTTGATAGTTTTATCTAGTAACAAACAAATTTTCTGAAAAAAAAAAGCATCCACTATAAGCAATGCCGAGAAAATTCATCTCATTCCACTGAAAATAACATATTCAGAAGTTAAAAATAAAGTCTTTCAGGAAAAATAATCTAATTGGGGGTACAAGTTCCCCCTCTTCTTTGTATTCATGAAGTTTAAACTTTCTCTGTAGGTTTTAATATCTTCCCACTTGTCTTTTTCTTTTCAGCCTGAAAACCAACAGCACTGAGGTCCCAGTGATGAGGAATGACTCACCATCAAATGCTGAGTCACAATCACACCAAATACACTCTTACATCTTGATGGAGCATCAAATTTAATAGCTTTGCTTAGGCACTTCAGCTTGCCCTAATTCCTATGATTCACTCAATTTCAAAACTTTAATTTCTGATTTCTCGTTTTTGCTCGCAATATATATTCTGTTGTATAACTCTCATACAACTCTTAAAGCAGAATTGTTGCAAGCCATCACTAACCCTCAGTCAGAGCCTGGGCTTCAGACACAAGATGTGTCACTTATCAAATCCAAGTGGCCAATATGCCACAGTGCACATTGGATTAATTTGGAAGTGCTGATCTCCCACTCCTTGCACACCTACAAAGAATTCCAGCTGACATCGGAAGACACATGCCTCAGGATTTCATCCTGCCCTAACTCATGCCAGCAACAACCTGCCATCAGCTAAAAGTGTGACCTTTCTCTGGGAGGGCTCCTCAGCCTGACAAGGTAAGACACAAGAAGCAAGTGCTCAGCAGTTTATGCAGAGGGTGAGGTATTTGACCGTGATTAAACCAGCCAGTGGTGGAGTGACAGATTTCCAATTCCTTAGTCATTTCACTTTGTTACCTTTTGTCCTGTCTGAAGGTAGATGAAGCAAAATTACTTTACCCAACTGTTTATCTGTCCACCCAACCATTTATATATGGAAGAAGCCAAGTTTGGCCAGAATTCAACTAAGGTAATAAATTTATTTCCCTTCACAGAAATTGATAGCAATGTTTTATGTAATTACTCCTAGCATTTCAGCCAGAAGCCAGAGAACTCTAAAAGGTTGCAGGCAGGCTAGCATGGGGGGATGAAGGAAACTCATAATGGAGAGAGGGAAAGGCAGACAGTGAATAGGTTTCTGATGACTACCACATTGCAGTATCTACAGGAGGCAATTATCACTATGCTGTTATTTATTCTTCTGTCTTCAGGCACAGTTTTTGTGCTTCCTCACTGTGCATTTCTGCAGCAGCTGCACTTAGAATTGTTGTGCTGGATTAGTGATTAATAAGCCTGTTAATGCTGATGGCACTCAGCCAGTTATGTACATTCAGAAAAGTTTCTCTTATGAAAATATACTGAAGGCAGGGGTCATCTCTGGGGAATTCTGGGAATAAAACAGACCACACAAAATCATATGGAGTTCACAGAAATCCTACAATAATTGTTATGTCTTTACCCTTACTGAAGGAACTACGGCTTTGAAGCTTCTTTGGCCAGCTATTCTGACTTTAACAATATACAGTAATAGTATGATTTTAAAAAAGTCAAGTGAAAAAATAAATATTTAACATTTTGTCAAAACAAATGAAGTGTAGATCATCCATTCTCCATAGGCTGCAAGTTCCCAAGTGCTCCTCCAGGTGTTTACTGTGATACTTCATTTTTTAAAGAAGCTTACCCTAGTTACAAGCTCTTTTCTCTAAAACACTGTCCTTCTCCATTATATATTCTAATGTAAGCAAATTAAAGTCATACCTCAACCAGTCTAAAGAAGTCTGCAACAAGTGCCTTTCCTACAGGTTCCTGAGATTCATAAAACTATCCTGACACTATTGTTATAGACATCCAAGGTCTACGCCTAAAACAGAAAGCAAAGACAGCCATGACAAAATTAATTCTACTTCTCCCTTCCCACCTCCACCTAGGCTGAATTACTGAATGTCTGTATCAGTGTGAGCATGAAACAAAATGCTTCAAGAGAAGAAATAAAAGATCCACCCCAAAGCAACTAATGTCTTGGTGTCTTAATGCTCACCTGGCTTTGGTGACTGGTCTAATGCAGGTAGGGGATCAGCTTGAATCCAGGCCTCACACCATGGTGGAAAGAATGCTGTGGTGGGTATAGTAAAAGCCACCTTGGCACCTGCATGTCCTTTTAAAATTCTGCTTGACTTAAAAGCTGAAAAATTTTAGTTCAAACATGACTATCTTGAAACTTTAGACAAAAAAGTCAATTTTTGACATACTGATTTTGTTTCTGCTGAGAACAATATTTCACCAGGAAAATACCAAGCAACTTCATCAAAAACTACCACCTCCTTTTTATAGAAGTACAAAACACCACCCTGCTCAAAAGATATGTACTTATATTTCTAATTATCAGTGCCAGCAGCTGTGGGGCAGCCAATAGCTCTCTTCTTTTCAGAGCTTTAACATGATAAATGTTGGAGAGCTGCTACAGCTATCCAAACTGACCAGCAGGACCACAGCTGGAGAGAAAAAGATGCAGAAGATCAGGACAGGAGTAGTAAATATATGTATGCATGCTTTTATATGCCTTAATTAATCAAACTTTAAAAAGCCACCTCCTAAAATCCTCAAATCCTGTTTTTAACACAGCTGTCTGCTCATGCAACTCAGTGACCTTGGTGCACAGTAAAAACCAATACAGTTACTGAAGACTGATTTCAATAACTTTCTGGAAAGGGTCCAAAGCAGCTTCTGCAGTCTCTGCATCAAAGACAACACAGAAAAAGAAAGGCAAAAAGTAGCTGCTCTTAAATCTGGCATAAGACTTGTGCAGTTTCCTGCAACAACTTAATTATACCATTTTTTCTATGGGCAGGTGTCCTGGTTCCAGCCAGGACGGGTCAATTTTTTCCAGTATCCAGAAGGGGGCATGGCCAGGACATGGAGGGTATTCTGTATCACCTCCCATCACTGCCACGGCACAGGAAAAACAACTCTCTTCCAGGGAGAAGTGGTTCCTTCCCTGGCATGAGGAGCTGTCCAGTATCATCTGTTAGTGGTTGTGTTTTCCATGTGAACTGTTTCTTTTCTTGAACCCTCTGTCATTAGTATTGTTGATGTTACAGTTTATTTTCTTGTCTCATTGCTATCTCCAGTAAGTTGTTCTTATCTCAGCCAATTTGGCCTTTGGGCCTCCAAACCTCCTCTCAGTATCAAAAAGTGGGGAAGGGGAGGGCAAAAGTGGGGGGGAACAAGCAGCAGTGTGCTTGTGGTGGGAGCACTCACTTGGGGAATACCATTCCTAAATCATGACCAGACTGTCAGGCAACTACTACCTACTACTTACCATGGCTACACTGCTAACTGGGGGTAGCAAAGAACCATCACATTTCTATTCTTGCATCAAATGGTACAATGTTTGCTTAACTACAGGTTTTTCTAATCAGTGGCAGAGTTTCACTTCTGAATTGTGGCATTATTGTCAAGGGGTGTATTGTCAAAACACCAATGCTGGGGTTTTGTTTTTTAAAACACTCCGTTGCTAAGTATTTGCTAGTTTAAATATAGTTATTCATTCAGCTACCAACATATTTTATTCTACCTCTGGACCCATCAAAGCAAAGAAGGAAAAAGAAAAAAAAACCAACCCACTCCAACCAACACCGGTAATCTATGCAGTAGCCAAGTGTACCAGGGTATTAGTTTAAACACAGAAATTAGAATCTTCTTATTCAGAATGCAAATCTCTTCAATTCTTAAGTGCTCCATCAGGGGTCTTGGACTGCACCTCTCTGCACACACAATTTAAGCTGCTTTCTGCAGGATACCAAATATATATTCACTGAGACAGAGCATTACTAAAACAAATATCAAGGCACAAACAAAACCAGACTTTAACCAATGACTGAACAGAGCCAGTTCAGTCTCTTCAGTGTTAGAAATGGTCTTGATGTCATTTCATATCTCATTAGAAACTATTTAAACAATGGCCCTTTCATATCTTTATTCACACAGATCTTTCTGTGAAATATTTACCCATGACCAAGTGGACTATATTGCTTGTTTGCAATTGGTCAAGTAGTGCTTTTTGTGTTCACAGGGTGTGCAATGTTTGCAATGAGCTTGAGGTAAAGAAGCTTCTCAAAACTTAGATAATAAAATCTGGAAAGTTCAAAGTGTGTTGACTGTTCACCAGTCTGTTAGCAGGGGGAGAAAGAAAATATATTAAAAAAAGAAAAACCAAAAAATCCACAGCTTTTTGAGATTTCAGTCCTGGCTTCAGAGCAACCTCCTTCAGAAAGAGGGCTGAGGGCACCCTCAGGTCCCTTAAGGGACCAGCAAGACCTTAGAACAGGTCTGAGATGTGACAAATCAAGAATTCATTATGATGCTGATGTCAGACCCCTTATCAGATGTGCCCATCTAGGAGAAAAGCCAGCTTGGTTAGAGATATGGTCTAAAACCTGTAGTTCATTCCCTTAAAAGCTACCAGAACTACAATACTAAATACTCATTATACCTGGAGGCTTTCTGTATTGCATTTATTTTAAAAAGCAAACAAAACAAACACCAAGGGGAAAAAAAAATCCAAATCAAAGAAAACAGCTTAAGGTGGAGCCTGTTGTTCTGCATCAAATCACAACTTTAAAGGCTGTAAAAAGGAATCCATTTCTTTCTATATGGCCTTTTAATGAGTTATCAAGTTTTGTCTTTTGGTTATCAGACATTTCCTTTTCAGGCTTTCATGGGCCAGAGGGAAAAAAGCCATTTCTTAAGCAGAGACAGACTGATGTCTAACCCTGTCAGCTGATTGGCAGAATTCTGACAGATGCCACACACATATTAGCAGGTAGGAGATAGGAATTAGGCGGGAAACAAAAGTCAGGATGTTCTTGCTGATGTAATTACCAAGTACATTGCAGCCAAAACTAACTTTTTTTTTTTAATCTGCCAGTTTATCACTTCCCTCAAGTTTCCTGTCAAGACAGACTCTGCTGCACAGTTGGCAAATTGGCAGTTTGGTTTATATTTTACTTAAATGGGAAGCAAATGCCACACTTAAAGAGATACCACAGAAAAAACAGACAAGATGACTTTTATTCTTGAAGTTGTATCTTGAATATGTCTTTTCTCTTGACCTGTCGATATGAGGCAAAGAGAAATCTGTGAAATCAGCATTGCTGCAAAACCGAGGTCTTCTCAAAATAATCATTGTAACTGCATTGCTGGTTAGACAAGTTTTATCAACTCTGAGTTCACAGCTTCTCTTCTGCCCCACCTTTTCTGAATAATAATGAATACTAGCTATTTATAAATTGCTACATGTCTTGCACAACAACAAAGAAGATAAAATCTTAAATAAAAAGTCAAAGATATGCTTAATGACATGCTGTTAGCACAAAGTAGCCAAGGCCAGGGCTTTCATCAGGATTTTATTTTGCAAGTGTAGGATTACATATCTTTGATCACATTTGTTCATGCACACTCATCTCTCCCAACAGAAGTGTTTTTCAGATCAGATTTTACTACCAAAACTCAAGCATTACTACATTTTCCAACATGGACTCCATTGTTTGACCTTCCAATCATACTAAAACATCCTGCCATCCTTCTTTAAGATGAAATAACATAATATTGCTCTTATTTTCTGCAACAATGATAAAATTTTACTTCTTTGATTCTGTGCTTGCTCCCTTTTATGCTCCTTATAACTCATTAAAACTTAACATGTTCTGTACTCAATATAAACCTAATAGCCCAACTTTTCTTATTTTCCTACCTTCACTGTAGGTTAAAATATTATGCAGTTAAACTCCTAAATACACTCTAGGCTCCATCTAACTCATTTTGACAATAGTGCCAATGAATCCAAGTGCAGCCACACTGCAAATTCAGAATCCTGCCAATCCAGCAAATAAGAAGGGTGTTTTCCCACAAACAGTTCTAGACAAGAGGCAGAGAATCCCAAAACTTGCATCTTCACCATCATGAAATAACTTCTTTCCAGAGTCAACTTAAAGGTTCCTTAAACAGAATCTAGAGGGTGCTTGAGATTAAAAATGGTTTTTTAATAATTGAAATTATCAGCTGAGAGGGAAAGAGAAAATCCAGGTATTTTAGGACTTTAAAAAACCTAAATAGACAAAAAAAACCCAAACAAACAAACCCCAAAAAAACAAAAACAAAAAAAAACCCCAACAACCAGCAAAAGTTACTGTCTTTTGTAATGGAACAAGTCCTAGACAGAGTGAAGCATTACACAAATACTTTTCCCAGTGCTGAAGATGTAACAAAAAACAAACACAGCCACAAAAAAGAAACACACTGTGAAAAAGAAAAATAGATAGGAACCCCGTATTTTACATTCCTTCTAAAATTTTGGTATTATAGAGGCAAAAAATAGGCTTTATTTTTCTGCTTCAACTGGAAATAAAAAATACAAGAAGTAATTTTGAGTTAGGCAGTTTGCATGAAACACCCAACTCAGTTTTGTACATGTTAAAGAAAAAGCTATTTATGTAAATATTGAAAATAAAACTGATAAATGCTTATGGGCTAATTGCAGTTCTTCTATCACCCTAGAAGGATCCACTGCTGTTTATGTCACCACATTACTGCTCCCTACCCAAAAGGGCAGCAACTCTTCGAGCCACCACCTAAAGCTGTGGCAGATACATTTTGTATATAAGCAGGACAAAACCTGATGAACAGCCAAGTACAGCAAGCTGAAACATGAGGAGTAATGATGACAATTCGGATGACAAGGAGACATCACTGGCAGGAAGAAATGTGCCATCACATCACTTTCCAGCTGGGCTCTTCAGACAGTGATGCTCCTAGATTTTCTCATGTGTACAAGGTGCCATTGACTTCTCTGATCTAATTGCTCAACCTAAATAAAAAAGCTGTTGGAGTGTTTCAGCTTTTCTGTTATCCAGATTATTATTGAAGCATTTCAATATGCTTCAATGACAGTATATAATTTGTGCTATTCATGTTTCTTGTTCACCCCCAAGATGTAACTGCAATTCTGATAAATCTGTTCTGTAACTATTACAAATGGCCCAGTTACAAAAACTCCTACCTTACTGTAGGGGGCAAAACACTGGCTCCTACTCAGAAGTTGCTGTAAACACACCAGTACAGCATGCAAAACATTCATAAAATCACAGAATCATGACAGCTGGGAAAGACCTTTAGGTTCATCAAGCCTAACTTAACTCAGCACTACCAAGTCCACACTAAACTCTGTCCCCAAGTACCACACTTAGATATTATTGAAACACTTCCAGGGATGGTGATTCTACCACTCCAATGCCTGACCAACATCTTATCCAAAACTCCCCTGGAACAACTATATATTTGAGGCCATTTAGATAAAGACATACCTTACCCTCACATAACTTCCACACTTGATTTTTACTTTTCCTTGGCACATCATCCATCAGTCAGTTACAGTAGGTAGCAAAAGTCTTTCATCTTACATGGACAAGGTAAGGTAGCATCAGTCAGTAAGTTCTGAGCAGAAGAAACTGATATCAGAAAAAAGCTTTTTTTTCCAAAAGAACAACCTATGAACTACATTGTGTAAACAAAAGCCTAACAGTATTTTCTCATGCCCACAACAGAAACAAAGTGCTGGAAAAGTTTCCAGAGACCTTCTAGCCTGTCTTAAAGATGGATTATTTATATCTAGAGCAGTATGTACCAAATGGCTAGTTCAACCCACTTACAGAAAGTAATCATTTCACATAATTCAGAATATAATTATACAGTATGAATGATACTGAGAGGAATGCAGTAAAGCCCTAACAGACATGAGGGCTTCAGAGTTAGACTATCAGGTGATATTCTGGGACAGGATTAATGCTTACATTTCTGGAGGCTGAAGAGAAGAGCTGATAGAGGTGACAGGTATTTTCCATTCCAAAACAGCCCCAATTTTTTTTCTCCTCCAGTGCTGCTCCTTTATTCTCTAACTTACTTGTTGAAAAAACAGAACTTTCTGAGGTGACTAAGAGATCAGTCTGAGACTTCTGGCACTCCAGCCCCCTCTTAAGTTTTATCTGGAGTGGGAGAAGCAGCTTGGAATGGTGATAAGGAAGACAAGCAGGAGTAGCAAATTAGGTACAGCAAACTAAATGTTCTGCTAAAATACCCAAGTCTATGCACAAAACTTTGTTCAAGGAAAAACAGAAAATCTACTTACTCTAGAAGGACTTTAAGTTCTTGGTTTTATTTTTCATTTATAGGAAACAATCATAGAAGGCAATATTATTTGAAAATACACATCTGAAAGCTACAACTTTTATTTCATAAAGCTGGTAGGGAAAGAGACAAAGACAAAGGGAAGCAGATTTCCCTTTCTCACAAAATTTTTCCTCATTTTCCCCATCCCAGTCAAAAACTCTATAGCCAGCCAAGCCACTTGGATTTAGATCAGCTCTAACATTACTACATGCAACAAAGCAAGAGGTTTGGATTGCCACAAGAGCTTAGAGATGCACATCAGGACTGTAGATCTGTGGCATACAGATATCATTGCAGCAAAAATAAAGTGGGACTGGCATTGGAGAAGAATCAAACCAGTGGAAACCTTCCTACATAGATGGGGCTGCAGATGAACTTTGGTCAGCACCACCAAAGGGGCACTCTCACAGCTGCTAAAGAAAATTGATCTCTCCTCATTTTGTGTCACAGAAGAAGCAGCTGTTAAAAGTCAGCCTATGCCAGTCCAGCCCATCTGCTCAACACTCCCTGCAGAAGGGCACACAACATGAAATACAGAGAGGGAAAGCAGGGGATCCACACACATCCTTTGCATGACAGAGACGCTTGTCTCTAGGCCACAAAGCAGGTCAGTAATCACTTTAGATCCTTTACTTATAACTATTGCCATACAGATCATTATGTTCTCACAGATTTTGCTGTCCATGCAAGCCCAGACTAAAGGAAATCCTCAGGAAATAGCTCTTGTTATACAAGGTAGCACCTGAGCTCGGGAGAGAGCACAGCAAGTGAAAACAGGTTTTCCTGCTGTCCCCTTCCCAAGGGGAAGCTCTGGATCCTGAGCAGCCTCTCCCCCCTTCTGTCTCTACTACCACCCAGCATCTCTCCTGAGGTGTGCAGTCAACATCCATACACAGTGACCCCACTCTCAGGAGACTCCAAGGAGCCAGCTGGGTCCACAGGATGACAGTCCATCCTCCCAGAAAGGTGACATGGAGTACACTTTTTCAGTGAGACAAACCGAGATGGTTTTCCCTCGAGATGATTCTGAAGACATGACCTCATGCTACAGTGAAGGACTTGGTGTCAGGCAAGCAGTCCAGAGGCTTAGATTGCAGATGAATGCACTACTACAAATGCATAATTAAGTCTCCTGTATACATACAGAATTAACTCTTCCCATTGCCACGTAGTCCAATAGCTCCTAAACAAACAAACATTATTTACTTCATGGAGCTACCTTTCTTCTTCTCTCACACCTCTCTCAGAAATGCTGGGGTTCTTTCAAGCTTTACTTCTAAAATGCACAAACTATTTTGTAAGCCAAAACCAATATATTCTCCTGTCCCCACCCCCAATGAATTTAGGCACTATCAGATAAAGAAGACTCTGAAAAGAGTCCTATCTTCCAGCATGAGCAATTAATCAACTTAGTACCAGCAGACTGGAGCATGTCAAAGAATACATTGCATAAAGAAAAATCCTATATTTTACCATTTCTCCCTTTGGAAAACAAAGAAAAAAAACCCAAGCTAAACCAATGACCTCTGAAATAATGCATTATCAAAGGCTTTCCCTGCTATCAAAATAGCAAAAATGTGCTGAATGATTAATAAATGTGTTCTGTGACTAGAAGGATGAAATGCTAAAAGCAGCTCACATTTTGTGCGCCAATTTCTTAAAAAGCCATGTTGAGTAAGGATGTATCTTTGACCCAATACACTTACATAAAGATACAACTATTACTTGAATTGATACTGAATAGTAAATGATCAAGAACTCCCACCAGCAACCAAAAAACCCCCCCATCCTTCATCATTCCTGTTGCAGCAGGCAAGCTCACTGCAATAAGCTGTTGGCTAAAAGGCTGCTCAGGGAAGACCATTGTCAGTACTTAATGGCTGATACGGACCATTGGGTAGGCAAAGCATCTATGCTCTGCAGAGTGAAAACTGCTTACCTGGGACAGATCTATTAGGCTGTGCAGCTTCATTGATGGGAATAAAGTTATAGACATGACAGTACCACTGAGGGTATTAGTTCATAAGGGAATGAGGCTAAAAGATTACTGAAGTAACAGATAGACTGTTAAGGCTTGGAAGCCTTATTATTTTTCCCATTCCTGGTTTCTTAAGATTGTCTTTCCAGTGCTAATTACCTAATTAAAGGAGCTGTGTGGTATTAACAGCACATCTACTTCTTGTGAAGAGCTGAGAAGGCTGAAGATTAAAAACACAGGGTCTCTTGCCATCTTTGGAACAATGACAAAGCAACGTTTGCAAAAGAAATAACAGGTTCTTTGTTTAACAAGTCCCTGAATTCTCCAAGAACATCACATTGATAACTCACTGGCAAACAGAGCACCTGTGATTTACCCCCAGCCTCACAACACCAAGCAAATGGCATTTATAGTGAAACACAAAGTGTAAAGAGAAGAGGCAACACTTCATGGGGAAACAAACAGGCAGTTGCCCTGTCATTTTGGGTATCACATACCACGATTCACAGTGCCAGCCCACCAGTGGAAGTTTTTTAGTTAGCAACTTGCAAACAACAGTTAGGAAAGGCTTGGGGAGTATGTAGTGTTCTCTGCTGGCAGCAGGGGACCAGGAATCCTGGAAGCAAGATTATTTCACAGATGTAAAACGGCAGCAGAACTTGGTGCGCTGCTTGGACTTGAAGCACAACATTCATTAACTGGAGATCTGTGTGAGACGATTCCATGCAGAGGAAGCACGAAAAGCTTTCTAGCTTGAACATGCCTGGCAGTGTGACAGGGTGAAAAAGTGGGCTGAGTCTTCTAAAGCAATTAAATTTTCTAAAACAAACAACAAAAAAAGCAAACCCTGGATCAGTAGTTTTACAAGCACTTTATTCCTATCCACTTGGTGCCAAAATGATCAATATCAGTTTATTTCCTCAAGTTTGACCTAATTCACCAGATTCTACTAGTGATACTGAATGGCTTAATTTTCAGATGTTCAATTAGCATTATCTTGAAAGAATAGATCTTTCTATATTAGGCAAAGCAGTAATTGAGCATTTATAGAGAGCACAGAGCATAATACAGGTGCCCTGATTCATAGAATTGATGTATGCAACTTAGAATTGCTTTTGATAATATTGGCCTTAGTGTTGAGAAATTCAAGCAACCATCAAGACAGTTGAACACATTTTTAGCCAAACTTACAAAAACTTAATCTCACTTTACCATTCCCTTCTCTTGCCTTGTCAACAGCCCTTCCAAAGCATGCAGTCAACATTACCCACAAAGTTATTCAAACAAACAAAAACCACTGTACTTTGACAGCTATTGATTCCATCTTTATAATTTTTAGACTGTGCTCAAGAACCGAGAAATGGTTCTCCTTTGACTGTTCCATGGCCAATGGCCCGCTTCACAGGCTAAAGGACTGACACAGGTCATCACAAAATATTTCCTTTAATTTCTTAAAGACTGGGGATTTTTTCATTGTGTAATCACAAAAACATTAATTTGAGTGCACAACCATTTGAATAAACAGTCAATTCACAGCAGAGAACTGTTCTTTCAGTTTTATACCAACTCAGAGGTATACATTCTGCCTTTATGAATGTCAGCTTGAAACTTCAAATCCTTCCAACAACTTCAGATTAAGAATGTTCTTTACCATCAGTAACGAGCTCAGATTCTTGAAAACTAACCAAGACTTTCATAGTGCCCCTCAATATTTTTGAAACCTATTGCAGTAGCTGATCCTTCACACCAAATGTTTCCAAGCACAGCATTTAAAAGCTGCATAAAAAATCTGCAATTTATCAATTTAGCCATGCTGAAGAATGTTTTCAGAGCAATTATTCACAGTACACCAAGGAAAAGAGCATTTCTCAGACAATATTCAAATTAACCAGAGACTCTTGGTGCATAAAGTATGAAGATCTCTGGTTTAAAAGACAACCAAGGTGGAACACACTGATGCCTCAAAAGGTCCAGCTGCAGGTGACCTTAAATAGCTCCAAAATATTTTGGCCAAGCATGAATGACTAGATTTGCCATAGTATTAGTCTGCAGTCTATAGGGTAGACAGGATTTAATCTAGTATCATATTCAACCACTGAGCAGAAGAGCTGCATCTTTACTCCCAAACTCATCATTTTGAGCATTAGAGCAGTTCTAGTTGCCTCTAAATTCTACGGCTGAGGTTACCAGGCTGCACATCCGCTTTCACTGAAGAAAATATGAAATGAAACCAAGCAGGTTATTTGTCTCAGAAGCCAAAGACCTTGCTGGAAGTCACAAACCCCAAAATCTCTCCGTTCAATCCGAGGTCTCCGCAGGATATTTTTTCTGTCTGTGCCATCTACTGGCCGAACCCTATAACTGTTACCAATCGATTCCCCCCGACACACCGATTTTGATACTTCACTGCTTCTCAGTCATAAAACAACCCTTGAAAGATCACAGACAGTTTCTGTGAAGATCATAAACAGCATTAAGAAAAGGAAATCTATTTTCAGGCTTAAATCAGCTGTTAGCGTGCTCTCACCTCAACTACAAAAGGGTACCCAAATGAAAGGAAATTGAAATCACTTTGTTCAACTGTTAAAATAGTAGTGCTTCCTAACCCTAGCCCCTGCCCTCACCCCCAATGAACAAACAAAAAAAGGAAAATAAAAATAATAGTGCGTGGTTAGTGGAAAATATTATCACTCTTATTTTGCTTTAATTTAAAGCTTATAACTCATATTCATACCAAATCAGACAAAATAAAAGGAAGCAAATAAGTCCTCACTGTACCATCGAGCTGATAAACATCAACCTGTACATACATGATATCAGTAACACCAGTAACTAATGACCAGAGCTTCATAGCAGAAACACATCACTGATGGGCTTTCCCCAAACAAAACACTATATATTTCCCTCTACCTTGCTAATTTAAAAAAAAAAAAAAAAAAAAGAAGACTTTCAACTCCATCTGTCTTAAAGTGTATAGCAACAAGAACAGCAAAAAATATACAGTTCATCTGCAGGAAAAGTCACCGAACACGGTAAACTTCTTCTTTCCTCTTTATCAGGTCATTTACACCCATATCTGTCCTTGCCTATATTTTACTGGGCTCCAAGTCCTCCCACAGTCTTGTCTGTAGTGTCCCCATCATTCTTCATTGGAAAGAAAGAAACCAAAACACTAGAACAGTTCTCTGCCTGCTTCTGTCTGACACATGCCAAGATCTCATCACTTCTGCTTGGAAGGGACATTAGTTCAAAAGGAACAGCTTCAGAAACAAAGTGAAGCTTCTCAAAATAAAGAAACTCAGAATTCAAGATACATTATTAGAAAGCCATCACACCTCTTGCATCTATCTAAGAGCCTGGTTTCTAATTTCAAGAGAGCAAGAGTCATGATTCAACTGGATAGCACCAATAGAACCATTACATTTTTTTAATACTAGGAAGAAATATAAGGATCTGTTGATACAGTGAAACCCATGGTCACACTCATCACCTTTGGTAGTCTTCTCTAACTCCTAACTAGAAGCACCCTTAGGTAGAATAAATTAACACAAAATGGCTCTGTCAAGTGCACAAAGACACTTTCCTGTATCTAAAATAAGGGACCCAGAAATGCTTTTGAACTTACAGTAGTGATCCACACTGTAACAGGACAGAGTGAGGGAGGGGAGGGTTCAACTCTCCCTCACCTTTGAGCCTCATTTTTATGATGAGAAGCACAGAGAATTGGTACCTTGTGCTCTGGCCCAGCCCTTGATCTGGAATAGTCTGGGTCAGAGCACACCACAAGGCACTGAACAGTTGCACTGTAGCACAAGAATGTGCAGGGAGGAGAGCATAGTTACACCACACAGATCACACAGCTTTTTGCTGGCATGCAATAAATGCTGGATTCTTAAAAGTCAGTGTGCTGCATTGTTTCCTTGCCAGGTACCTAGAGAAAGCTTTGGGAATACTTTCCTCCCTCTCCCACAAACCATCCATACCAGCAGACGATCACAAGGACTAGAACTTTCCTCATATTAAAGGGACAAAACAATGATCATATACAGATGCAAAGAGAAGCTAGTCCAGGCCATCCATAAGAGCTCAGATTTTAAAAGGGTTGCATCTTCCTCTGTTGTTTTGGCCACTGATCCAAGCAAAACACAAAATTAGATAAATGACTGGCTCTCTTCAGGAAGGCAACATCCAGATTCCTCAAGATCTACATTACAAATGGACTGTTTTTACCTCAGAACAAGGGACTAAATAGTCTTCCTATACACACCAATTGCCACTAAATTACCATGAGATCTACTCCAACCCACACAAAAATCTATTTGTATCCTCACTGCAGTTTTGGCAGTACATCAATTACTTTGACAACCCTCACAACTGTAAGAATATGTATAAACCTTGATCCAAGGATGAAATACTGCTTTCATTAGCTTAAAATAGCACTAGATAAGCAAACCTGCCAGCCATATTAGAACATTTTGCTGTTCTATTATGTTCTAGGGGAATCATCTCCTCCCTTTTATCTCTGTTTTTCTTGTAGTTTGCAGCAATACACCAGAGAATACAAAGAGCCCAAAACCTGCAGTGGCCTTCTGGTGCCAGCCATGCTAACTACTCACTCCAAAAGGCTTTTATTCAAATTTAGGAGCTTGCAAGCGTTCCCTGTCCATTTGTTAGGTGAAGGCAAAGTGATGATCTCTTGTTCAGAACAGTTTTAAAAGGCAGATAATTGCAGACAGTCTGTACCCAGCCATCATGCCTGAAGAACACCCTGCTGATCTGTAAAGAGACAGGAATCAGTGTCACAAAGATGCTGCCTCATGAATGTAAAAAGCTCCAGGGGAGCAGGAAAGGAAGCACTACATACCTCTCCATTTTGACTATTAGAGATTATTTCTGATGCTTCTCTAGTTTGAAACACTCAATAACTGAATACATGCCCTTGCCCCTCCTATCTGTGCAGCCCAATAATTTGCTCCCCTACAAAAAGTAATACTGTCTTAAGGAGTCTCCAAATAATACATGACAAACTACACATCCACTAGTTGAGTCTAGGTGCCCCTGGAGTGCAGCTGTTTGGCTTCACAGCTTCTACCCACTGCCTCCTTCTCCAAACTTTCCAAAATGATCCCTACTAAAATCAGAGAGGCTGCACTGCCATGCTCACAGCCCTGCAGTTCCTAGTGTCCTGAGAATGTTCCCCTTGCTGCTCCCCTTGAGGAGCAGCAAACCTTCAGAGCAGAGTGACACACAGCTCCTCAACTTTACAGGTTTGGGAACCATTATCTTACAGGCTGAGGTATGAGCCTCTTTTGTTTTCTTCTCTGATTCTTTACCATTGTTTTGTCCAGGTATTTCTTCTTAGCTGGGGTCTTCAACTACCTCCCTGCCTCTCTAGCCTTTTATGTTGCCAGCCCTCTTCCTTCCTTCAAAGTAGGCCTGCCTAGAGTATATCATATCTAACTATAAAGTGACAAAATCAGAGGGTCAATCAAAAGTTGACGATTACAGAAAGGGGAAATTTTTTCCTTTTGACATTGTCAAACAACCCAATTTGGAAGGTAGGTGAATGCAGTAATGCAAAATAGCATTAAAAATAGTTCATCTGCTTGCCTTTCAGTGACTTGTGCAGGATTTTAAAACAAACAAATACAAACTTTAAAAAGCTTTTATACCTCTTCCTATTGATATTACATCTTGAATACCGTAAAAAAAGTTAATCATTGACACCACAGTAAGACTCTTAAATGCCACCCAGAAAAATGCAGAAAGTAAATATCAAAGATTATTCAAGAATAAAAGATAAATGGAATGCAAGAGGGAACAGCAGAAAAGATGGGAAAAATATTAGTGGCAATTCCTGTGATGCAGAAGTATTTCATTATACAGTTTAAAAACTAGCATTTTCCCAATGCAATTATGCCACAGAGTAGGAAAGACTTCACTATAAATTCACAGGCTTTGCTTGCTAGGCTTGAGCAGACAAAGAGCTTTTATCTCCATGCACCTTGACTCAATATTGCTACACAAGATAACACCTTTGAACTTTTTTAATTAGTTCCAAATGCAGCTCTGCACACATCTGGAAATTAGGAACAGGAGGAATTTATTTTTCTCTAAAGTCTTTAAAGAAGAAAACAATTCTGTAAACTTCATCTCTAACTACAAGAGACACCGTCTCACCTAACCTCCACTGGTCTCAGGAAGAAGATACTCAGTTTTCCTCCTCATAAACATAAAGAGATAAAACTTATAGAAAAGAAAAAACTAGTAGTTCTAGCCAAACTGAAGTCACACTAAAACATTAGCTGTCACTCATTATTTTATATAGATGTTCAGATTATCACAGCATAACAAGCCTTTTGCCTGCATTTCTGCCATTATGGTTTCATTAGAACACAACATCCATCCTGGATGTGTTCCTATTCCCAGAGAGCATTCTTGTCTATTGGAAGGTGTCCCTACCCACAGCAGGGGGATTGAAACTAGATTATCTTTAAGGTTCTTTCCAAGCCAAACCATTCTGTGCTTCTATGAAGGATGAAAATAAACATTAACAGCTGCCTCTTTCACTTGCCAGTCCATCAAAACAAGGCAAGGTTCCAACTGGAAAGAGGTACACAGATATGTTGTGGAGCATATGAAAGCACTAAAGGCAGCAGGGTAGCTTCACTCTAGGTATTTCCTGTACTGTAGGGTCTACTTGACACTACAGATGCTTGTTAGCAAAATAAAATCCTTAACGTCATAGTTTTTTGGGAGAGTACGCAAGTTTTGAAACCTCCCTCCTCGGCTCTTTTTCCTCTCCCTACTAAAGTAAAGCAACAGAAATTAACTTAAGGCTCAACTAGTTGGGGGGTAGGGGTGAGGCTGTGGAATTCTATTAGATTGCCATTTGCATTCATCTCTAATTTTCTTTGAATACATATGTATATATTTACATGTGTGGATGTTCCCACAGGGGTGGAATAGTCCAATTTTTATGCGCACTCTAGAGAAGACTCAATGTTCTCTAGCACCTACATTCACAGCACACCATTCACAAAGATCCTAGCAACCAGCTAGAGTTTCTAAACAAGTGGATAATACAATTATAAAAACACTGCTGACTTGGAAAACTTCTGTATAGAAGTAATCTAATTTAACATTGTTCCCATCACATTCATGGCTGTCCATGCATGTCTGCCATCCTCTCCAGCTCTGTAAACACACTAGCAGAACAGCACTTCCCACTAGGAATATTATAGTAACAGTTTCTTCAATTCTCAGTTTGGACAGAAATTTCAAACAGCCATAGCTGATACATGTTTTCAGTGATAACCAGTGAAAAGCCTTGAGCTCAAAAATCTCCAAAGAATAAAATCTCCTGTGCCCTGTTAAGTGATTTTACAGCAGAAACAAAATTAATCTCATGAAGCTTTGCCACTTCTAACATGTAGTCTTATGTCCTCCTCCTCCTAAGCCTGTTTGCTCTTTGCCATCTTAGCCTGTTTTAAATCCAGAAGAACAAAAAGTAACTCACTTGAGTTACAATCCACAAATGTTGTAATAAAAGTGATCCATATCCAGCCTACAAAACCAAACTGGAACAGAAGTTAATAGTATTTTTAAGACTCTCCAAAATTCACGTTACAGGCTGAGCAGCTTATTTAGCACAGTGCTTTTCCTTTGAGGTTGAAGTACTCTGTCTGCAGGAAGTAACTGTCAGGGTATTTTAAGCTGCTGAGGTACCCAGACCGGAATCGGTGTCAGTTCATGGAAACTAAAAAAATAAAATAAAATTCTGGGACATTTCTACTGCTTGTGCACCACTAGTCAAGTGCTAAGCCTTTGTGAAACCAGTCTACAGCTCTATTTGCAGTAAAGTAGTGCCAAAACCAGGTACAGCTCTGGGAGGGAGACGACCTCCTAACCAGCATCCATCATGGGTGACAGCACCAAGTGCTGCCATTAGCAGCCAGCACAGTGCTCTGAGCGCTCTTGGAGTGTCCCCAGGACATTTCATGCCAGGGCCCAGTACAGAACTGCAGCAGTCTATTGCAGCAGCTCTGATTGTGCATTATGTTTGGAGGAATATTATTTCCATACAGATACCTTTCCCCATCATGCCAGAGAGAGGGAGAAGAATATGATGTGGCAATGGATGCACAAACTCTTCTGCAGTAAGGAAGAGCAGATGGGGAGCAGCTTTCCTGACAACAGTAAACCTGCTTGGGAAAGGATCTCACAGCAGGTGCAGTTTGGCCCCTACACCACAAATGGATGTCCTCTCCCAGCTAATCCTGAGACACATCCACCAACAAAAAATTTCCCAAGATTTAGGAAGATTAATGGTAGCAAACCAAGCATGGGACATATGGTAGTAATTAACCATGGTGAGCAATATCCTTTCCTCTTCACTCATTAAATCATTAATTCAGATATCTTTGCCCAAGGAACAGAAACAGTAAAAGCAACATACAAAGCTCTTTCCTGCAAAAGTTGTCAAATTTCAAATAACATATTTGAAATACCAATGATCTTAGAATAATGCAGATCATTGAATTAATCACTAGACATGTGAATGTTTCAGAAGCTATTAAGAAAGCAAAAGACTCTTCCACAAATAAGTTTTCCATAAGCTTTGAAACAAGTTCCAAAATCATTAATACATGGGAAATTTATCTATGCTTAATCATTCCTATTCAATTACTCAGAATTCAGGAGCTGCATCAAGGAAAAAAAATTCTCCAGCAGGAAAACTCTACAGCAAAACTCTGTGCTTGGTTTTGATCTGCATGCTCTATGTGTTTGGATTGCTGGGTGACAAGTACAGCACTTAGGTCATACAATACAGTAAGTTCTACATGTCAGAATGATGCCCAATCAAGTTTTCAGAAAAAGTCTATGAGTCCCTTAAAAAACAAATGCAGATAGACATTAATGCCTCCCACCAAGAAAGCACTGGTGTTTTGCAGTCAAAGAAAATTAGCTGCACCATGAAAGATTAATTTTATATACTTACAGTGCTTTCTGCAGGTATTGTAGATTTGAAACATTGATACTCAGTTGGAAGCAATTTGACAAGTCATGAGAAGGCAAAAAAGGAGCCATAAACCAAGCACTGTAATCTGTTGATAAAATGGATAATAGCTGCTCTGCTGGATATTAATAAACTTAGCAGCACATTAGCAGATGATCTTTTATCCAAAGAACCTTCAGTCAGCTGCAGGCAAACTGTAATCCACCCCTCTGTATCAAATTACACACACAAATCACAGGTGCATACCTGCAGACCCCTCATTCATTAAACTACAACTGCTGAAACAGTCACCAGTATGGCAAGTGCTTAATGGCATTAAGCATTAATGGCATTCTTTTCTTGCACAGTGAATCCACAGACTTCCTTCAGCAGCAGCCAGATTCACCCCACGTTCACCCAGCAGGATGAGAGCCTTGCTGTTTAAATGGCTTAGAGTGAGTCAGGAAATAATCTGTCCTGTTACAGCTCTGCTCCAAATATAGCACCAGGCTCATTCCCAAGCATTTCAGCAAGAGATGGGCCAGGTGTCTTCCAAGTCTCATCTGCATCAAAAAGCCATAACTAATTGGTGTTTAGCATATTCATTTCATTTTGTTCCAGCTGCAGGGAGAGACAGCAAACCAAGGAGAGAGTTCCACCCAGCAGCAACCTTCTCTCTGACTTCAGGAGGGCCCTGGTGTCTCAATAGATACAGGTGGCTCTGCAAGTCAGTAAAATAAGGAGTGTATTTACCGTATTATTTCAGCTGTAAAGGTCTGGTTTAATCTTACCCATCTAGAAGGTGGCTACACTCAAGCCTTCTCAGTACTTTTAAACTAAATTAGATACAGTTACTTTCTTGCCCCATAGAAGTACCACAAACTCAGCATTTTAACCCTTTCAAAGTCTCCCACATTACTTTAAACAAATCCAATGAGATCACATGTCAGAGCACTTGATTTCTATTATTTTTTTCTTTTCATTCACTACTTAAAAGTTTGCAAGTATATTTAGATTCTTGGGCAAGAAAAGAACAAATTACATTTGAAAACTCAACCTACCAGAGGGAACACTGAAATGGAAGTCAGTGAACATGACACTGGAATTTTCAAAACCAGATTCCTACGAGTCAGATCTAACGGATGAAATCACCTACAAATAAAGAACTATAAATAAGCTCTCCCCTGAAGCAAGTCCGAGTCAAGATACCACAACTGCATACTAAGGTGAAGAAAAAGATTTGCACATTTTCTGAGTTTTGAAACAAAATATAAGTATTTAAAACATATATCAAGTGTAGAGCCTAATCAAAGAGCTGTTTTCAGACCTTTGCTCTCTGAGCAATCAGAATAAACCAAACGTAGCAACCAAAAAGTCCTCCTAAACTCACTTAATTCCAGTCGTGTTCTTCTCTTTCTTTTATGACAGTATATCACTGAAGAAAACATTTAAATTTTTCAAGAAAAACCTTAAAGGGTTAGCTGACAAAAATAAAATACCTTCATTGCTGTAAATCAATACATAAAACTTATTGAAATCCAAGCTCAAGGTGTACAGAAGTATCAACTTTTCACTCATGAGGACTGAAAATACATAGAAGTAAATAAAGCATAAACTTAGGCACAAAAGCAGATAGTTTTACATTCAAACAGAGCAAACTCTCTAATTTATTGAGACCAGATAAAAGAATTTTAAAAAAAATAATCAAACATACTGTTGAGATACAAAACAGTCTTTGCTAAACAGTTCAATGTTTTTATTATGTTCTAGGGGAGGGGAAAAAAGAAAAAAAAAGAAAAATAGAGTAACACTAAGGAAGCCAGTCAGACTCTGCATGTACTCATGAGTAGGGGCTGGGTGATCCAGCATATGACAGCACAGCCCACTCTGTGCAGCAGGTCAACAAGGGAAAATAACCCTCTTGCTTACTCTGTCATCAACATGACCAATGCAAACAACACTTGGGAAACCCCAAGGTCAAAGACAGTGCACAACCTAACTGTTCTTTATGGTAAATGTCACATTCTTCCAATGTTCTCCAGACAATCCATCAGCATGGCTTATACAAAAGATGACTCCCTTGCTTGCCAGGAAATAAAGAGCACATATACTCAATAGGTATCTCAGATAGAATCACAGGTATTCCAAACAATGAAGCTGGTGGCATGCCAGCTCTGATAGAAAAGCAGTTTCCTGCAGTTCTTGCAACTGAGACACAATAAAAACAAATTTCCCCACAGAGACTCATAAAAGCCAGCCCTCCCAACCCTTATATCTTTTTTCTTCTTAATCACAAGATCAACTATCAGAAAACAACCTCAATTTTTGCTTTAATGTTTTGAAGCGAAGTTCAAGGTAAGGCAGTGTGGTGTATCTGGTTCTTGGACAAGACTGCACACAATTCAGCAGTTATGGATTTGGTAGAATTTAGCACTGCTCAGGGGAGCATTTCACTTCAGCACCTTCTAGTGATTCTGAAAGACTGGTAAGATGTCATGATCCAGACCACAGCTCAGGCTGTGCACCTTGAAATTGCCAAAATTGTGTGACCCCTCCTTCTTTAGCCTGATTTCAAGTTTCTGTATCCAGAGATTGATAGGTGGTACCATTCCCTTGCATAAAGGCTAGTGGAGGATCATTGCCCATTAAACCTGGACAATTCTGCTGCAGCACTCCATCAGAAGGCTGGGACTAGAAATTAGAATTTCTATCATACACCTATCAACAAAGCTCTCAATAACTAACAATCTGTGCCCTTCTCAGTCTCCCAGCTTTCTGGTTTTGGTCCCCTTCAAACGGCACAGGTAGTGAGGAAAGAACCATTCAATAACAAATCTCTCTGAGAAAGAAGTTGAATGAGCCCCATTCTCCCAGACCAGCACTGTAGCCACTGAGGCATCCTCTGTGTTCCCCTCCGCTGAAGACTTGCCCTAGAAGAAAGTCACTAGCAGTTAATTTACTTATTTTATTTTTTTTTCACTAGCAGTTAATTTACTTGCCTTAGATTTTGCTATTTCAAAGTATTTTCTTCACACAAAGGAAAACATCACAAAACCACTCATTAAAAAGAAACAGAGGAAAAAAGAGATATTTGCTTCTTCCCTTCTCACTCTGAAACTCTGCCTGCCTCATTGGGATACTGCCATAGGGGAAGGCCATGTTTTAATACTGAGGCCAAAGCTGAATGTCACTTACTCCCTTGGCAGTGACAACTGCAAATGCAAAAAAGGCCAAATCTGTGCTGACATTTTTTGTCCTATTCACATATTTATACACCTCATTTGCTGAACTCACTGTTTGTATTCTTTCAAAATGAGACTGTAAAGGGCTTTTTTTATTTAGGAAAAATGGAATTGAAACAAACACCTGCAGTTAACCCCATTTTAAACTTCTTGGCTTATGAATTTCCCCTAAGACTAAGTGAAAACCTCTATCAACTTTCCTGCCAAGTCACATATTTTATGAAAGCAAGTGGTTACTTAATATCACACTACCACTGCCCATGAATACAGATAAAAAGCCATTTGTCAACAAAGGTAGCCCTTTAAGTTAGCTTGCACCCTATACGAGCACTGGAGATTTTGTTAACTCACATGATGCTGAAATATTGTCGTAGCTCCTGACAAATTAAAGTTTAACACTCTCTTTGGCAGAGGCAGAAAGATCTACACTTTGAAGCTGAGCAAGAGCTTGAGCTTGTGTATCCCAAACCCCAACAGACCATCACCAAACTTCTGCTCCCATCCTATTGCTTGAAACTTCTATTCTTCATGCCTTCTCAATGTAACCGGTTATTCTAGTCAGACCAAGTCTAACTTCAAGATCTCAGGAATAAATATCGTGTCTTCTATCTCATGGGTGGTTGTAAAGAATATGCCACCATTTTCTCAGATGAGCACAGTGAAAGGAGGACAATCATCACTAGTTGAGACACTGCAAATTACTGCTAGATATAAAAGGGAATAAAGGTTCACAGTACACATAGATAAGCACTGGAACAGATGCCCTGAAAGGTCTGGGGATCTACACTCTTGGAGCTATTTAAAATTCAGCAGGACAAGGCCATATGTACCCTGACTTAACTCTGAAGCTAGTTCAGCCCCTAATTCAAGGGCAGGGACAACATTACCTTCATTGGCTCCTTATAATTCCTTAAGTCAAGATTTATGGTCTTTGCTTTTAAATTGGGCTGCCCAATATTATTCTCTAGATAAAGCTAGCAAAGTCATTCTTTTGTGTTGACATGTGCTGAGAATGATTCTACATCCATCAGGTAGGAAGAAAAGCAAGGTTATTCCCACCCAGGGACTCACATTCTGGTGCGCTCATGAACCAGAGCAATGACAGCAGTGACAGCTGTCACACAAACAGGTGGAAGAAACAGAGCAATGCCTTATGTCAGGCAAAAACTTTATGCAAACAGTTTATCTAAAATGCATCCTGTCATTGTAGCCTCAGCTTTGTAGCTGATTTTTACAAGGATTTTTTTTCTTTCCCTGCAGTTCTATTAGCTAAAGCCAGATTGTTTCCTCCCATGTCAGCTACACATTAGTAGCTCATATTCCAGTCAAACTATCACACAGAACATGAACAGCCTGCACCATCTACTCAACCTTTCTATAGGTTTCAGTTAACCACACCTACCAAACTGTTCTGAAAAAATTCAGCTTCTTCAGTGCCCCTTGATTTTTGTAATAGACTTCAAACAATAACTTTTGTTTGAAAGCCAGTTAGACAGTAGGGTCATTCTTCATTTGGTAAAATAAGAATTTAATTATTTCAAGATGCACAAAAATATAAACATAAAAGAACTTATAGGAACTACCTTTTGCAGCAATATCTTCTATATCTTCTAAATTCAGTCTACCTGTTCTACCTGTACACCTGGGATGATACTAAATACTTCATATCCCCAGAGTATCATCTGATTTCTTCAAACAAAAGGCCTTCTTTTCAGTAATTAAAAACAAAGAAGCTGAACTAAAGTTACTGTCTAGTGGCAGAGGTCCTGTATCTTAAAAGGAGCTATTGGGATACTGTCATCATCTAATTAGAGCAATATTCAGGCAAGTGGAAACCATGTCCTGAGGGAATAACAAAATTGCCTGAAAAACTCATTTATCTAAGTTAGTAAGAAATATATCTATTAATGGATTTAGTCATCAGAATTAAACATTAATCCAGTGTTTCAGTGAAGTATTTAAAAAAACCCTTGAGTTTGCATTTGCATCCAGCTAACATTTATCCTATTTAACATAGTATTGGTTCACACACTTCCTCTTCATTTCAATGAAGAAAATCATGTTTACTGATAAAAATTTATTTATAAAAATGCATCTCTCTCATCCTGCCTACTAGACCAACTTACTTCTTGTGAAAGTCTAGACACTTAAATACATTTCTTGTCTCATTAGAAAGTAATGCACACCTAGCAGTCACAGCAAGCCCTCTTCTCCCACGAATTTCCATGATTGTTTCACACAATTCTTCCTGTCCTTCCACTGATTAAGAAAATGTTCTGACAGCACTCTACTGGAAGAAAAGAGAGACTTGCCAGCCCTCTGTACAAAGAAATAGCATTATTGAGAAAGTAATGAACAATAAATAAACCATAAAAAGGAAAGCCAGAGCTCCAGACCACGTTCTTAAGATGGTATTGCTCTCCTACTCCCTGGCCCTTGCTGCATTTTGAAGGGCTAACTAAAAATCAGGTGACCTTTATCTTGCCCCATGCCCACATTCACAGCAACATGCAGAAGGTTCAAATAAAGAAATGAAGAAACAATTGTCTCTTCCTCCACGCAATAATTCATTTCTTTAAATGAGCAAATGATGAAGACTGATGTTTGAGTCCCTCTTCAGTTGACAATAAGCACACCTTCTCCTGTGGGAGCCAAACAAAGAATAGTATTACAAACTATTTTTCCAACCATTTTTGACATAAATCCAAATCTGTCCAGACACAACAAGGATAATATGAGACTGAGCTTTTGTGGAAATAAGACATTTTGCATAGGATATAGCTGAGCTCCCAGAAGAACCAAAGGCAAGTAAGATCTTCAGTTTAAGGCAGACCCGGACATGAAGAGTTACAAAACAAAGGTAAACTTCCTATGAAAAACCAAGTTCAAGTCTGAGAAAAATCAAAATGCCAAGAACAGTAACAGGCCTAGAATCTTTTGGGTTCAATACTTGAGAGGAGGTGAAGGAAAGGATTGTCTTATTCCTACCTAAGCATCAAAAAGCCCCATAATTTGGATGCCTGATCCCTTTTTCATACAGCTGTAGAACCAGTAATATTACAGACCAACATGGCAAAGACTTCTCAAGAGAAAGTTTATGGTAGCAAGAGGGACATTCCTTATCCAGTCAGGGTTAAGAGAGTTCATCATTCAAGTTGGCTATATTTCTCCATAGATTGGAAATTTAAAAAAAAAAAAANCAACTGCCAGAGCACGGAACACACTTTCCCTCGCCCAGAGGCCTTTGGACTTGGAAAGGCTCATCCAATAGAACACTTCACCAGGTTCCTGACAGACTGACAAATTTATGTTATCAGTATTTCCACTATCAACTTCTGTTAGCCAAAGAGATAATAAACAATAAACATGATATAATTCCCAAAGGCAGAGGGAAAATGAAATCAATACTTACATCTGCAAAAGCATTATCATTTTTATGGAGAATCAGCTGCTCGTGGCTATCGGGTGCTCAGCACTGCTGTTCAACAAACAGTTCATTACCCAGTAATATGACAGAGAACAAAGATGTTATTCCTAATGACTTCCAATCCTCATTTCCATAAGCTACTTGTGAAAGGGATATAACAGATAACCAAGAAAAAGCATCTTGGTTCTGAAATTTTACATACAAACCCATTGAATAGAACTTTGAAATGAAGGCAAGAAGAGTCAATTTCTGAAATAGAAAACAGGTGAAACATTCTGCACACCATCTTGATCTAAGGTGGGACAGCACTAAACTGTATAATTTCTCTACTGAAAGAAAACATCACACATGGAACACCACACTCACATCTGCATAATTGCCCATTTGTAACAGGGCTGTGTTCTGCAACTTGTACGTGTTTCAAACACTTTTCTGCAGCTGTAGCCTCATCAGAATCAAACATGACCTTCTAAATTTGTTCTAACTCTTCTGACAATATTCAGAAACAACACCATTTAAAGCAGCAGAACTGCTTGCAGACCAGCATGCTGCTGTGCTGAATAAAATAAGATCTTTGCATATATAGTTGTTTAGTACTTCTTACTTTAGAATGAGAAAAAGGACAGCCTTGTATATTAATTATTCCTCCCAACAGAAAAACAAATCTTCTGACTCAAACACATACAGCTCAGGTTAAAAGAAAACACTAAAACAAAACCACTTTTTTTCCTAATAACGTCATGATTTCAAGGAATGTAAAATTACTTTGCGTTTATCCTCTACATGTAAAAAAAAATGCAGAACTGATGGACTGTGTGTCAAAAACCTTGAGTCACCAACCTCAAGCAAGCTAGCTATAAATTCTTAAAGACTCTTTAAAAAACAAATTATTAGTGAATAGAAGACTTCCTCTTCCCTCCACCCATTCATATTACAAATTGAGAGGAATAATAGCTTGATCTCATAAGTGATGAGTCAATCCTAAAGAATGGGTGGTCAAAAGACAGCCCAAACTTCCCTTCCAGCAAACAGTTAATATCTAGGCAGGAAAGAATTTGATTCCAACACTTCCCAAAACTTAGGGGAGAGAGAGAAGAAATCTAGATGTGCACCTGCAGATCTTACAAAAGCATTTGCAATGCAAGGATTTACTGGTGGTACACATTCTACCAAGGCTCACCCTCACATAGTCAGTTGAGCAATTGAATGAAAACTTAGAAACTTGCTGGACCACAAAAATAAGTATACTGTTTGAATAAAGAATAAATTTCCATTAAAAATGGTTTATAAAGGGTCAGATTTAAATAAGCAAAATGGAAAGTACAGATGAGATAGAAGCAGGAAGTTCTATGTGAAGCAGGTACAACATGACCTAGGTGCAATGTCAGCAAAATTGTCAAGGGAGGACTCACAAGTCTGTCAACTGTTTATAATCAACACCAAATTAGTTTGTTGGAATTTTCAAATTCTTTTACCTACACAGATACGTGTCCCCCAGGAACACTGATGCAGCACAGCTTCTGCAGGCTGAGCAGCTGAGATTCAGAGGAATGACCTGAAGGATTACTTTTTGTTTCCAAGTGACACATCAAGTGCGTGAAGTGGGGGTAAATATATCAACAAAGGCAAGGCTGTTTGTACTTCAGCATACATACATAAAGTGGCTTCAGATTCCATTTGTTCTAGTCCTTGTTATCCTTGTGTCCCTCACTCACCTCTCAGAAATCTCTGCCCAAACACCAATGTGAAGCAAGGAAGCTGTGTAGTCAACCAATGTTGCTTTTCTGTTTTGGCCTGGAATAGAGTCAATTTTCTTCTTAGTCACCAGTACAGTGCGGTGCTTTGGATTTAGTATGAAAATCATGATGACAACACACTGATGTTTTGTTTATTGCTAACTAGGGCTTACCTTAAGTCAGTGACTCTTCAGTTTCCCAAGCTCTGTTAGCAAGCTGGTGCAAAAGAAGCTGGAAGGAAGGACAGCCAGGCCTGCTCTTCAGAAAAAGTCAAGACTTGCAGTTTTTTCATCAATTCATTTTCTAGTGTGAGAGATCACCACTAACCCCCTGCAATATAATTATGAAAGTATGAAGTATCATACAGACAACAGCTAATGGCTTTAAGATTGGGTAAAGTAGGAGTAGCAGCTTATAGCTGCACAGTTATCATTGTCCCTTATTTTCTCTTCTGCTTTTCAATATGTATCTCGTCTCCTTGCTCTCATGAATCCCATAAACTCTTCATTTAGAAAGCAGCACATCTAAGCCAGCTCTCTTCCCACTTTCAACACCAGGCAAAAAGGAAAGGAGTACAGTCATTGTAAGCATCTGCTGCTTCTTCCAGGCTGTTTCTGGTAGAATAGATTAAGAGCAAACACTTACACAAAGATTTCTCAGCGAGCAGTTCTCACACAACATGAATTAAAATGATTACTTGGTAGATTGAATGCCACCCTCACTCAAAACCAAGAAACACAAATATGAGACATCACTCAGTTATCAAATATTTATTCCTGTGAGACCTCAATGAGGCTACACATAGCTGAAAATGGTCCCAGCTATTAGTCATCCAGATTTTTCCACTTCAAAAGCAGCTTGCTGATCATCAAGAGGCTTCTTGCTGCCTGTCAAGCAGAGCCTAGAACACCCAGCACAGTAAGACACCAGATTTCCTCTTTTTTTAGAAGGGGTTAGGCAATTTCAAATAGGGGGATTAGAAGAAATCTTGCTCTGGACACTTGCCCTTCCCAGCTTCTTTTTTCCAAAAAGTTGTAACCAAAACAACCCTTTGACATAATTTTCAGATTCATGCAAAGACTTCATGTTGTCAGTCATTCCTCCCAACAAATTAACTCTAATGTAACTCTTTTTCTTTCTGAAATCAGCACTTGGCTTAAATTAAAAATAGTGACTCAAAAGTGTTACCATGCAAAAACATGGGTTTAAAAAACAAATGGTTTCAATGTATTTAAAATGCTCTACTGGAGAATTGAATTTTCCTCCTTCCATAAATACATAAGGTCAAAAAGAACTGTCCTAGTAGTTGTTATTATAAATAATCGCTAAATCTGTTTTATTTTCATAAGGAGAAAACAGCACTCACTCTTTTTACCTCTCTGCCAGAGGCAAAGGAAAGAACTTCGGAGTCCTGCTCTAAAAGCCAGCCTGAATTCTTTGCAAGCTCTGCACCCTTCACCAGCAAGCAGCGATTCATGGCTCATGCCTGTTGTTTGAAGCTCAGGGAAAATCTATCTCTGCAAAGGGGAACATATTTAACCAACAGCAGCAGAAATTCAAGGGTATCTGTCAGGCCAGAGAGAAAGTGCTGAAGTGTAATTTTCACTTTGCCTGTCCTACATCAATGATTAATTCTGTGACAACTGCAGTAATTGCTGCTCAGCTTGTCATATCTTCCTTACAGCTGGAGTAGAACAAATTCAGAATTAAATATTCACATGAAACAATCAAAACATCAGATTCTATTGCATCTACAACAGCTACTAATTCAACTGCACTTTAGTTAGAACATAGAACTTGAACTAAACTTAAGGCTTGCAACCATGCCATAAGTACATATATTTTCAAAATATGACAACTCCACACTTTTTAAAGTATTTATCATAATAAAAAAATCCTTTTTTCTCCATTTCTAGAAGTTCAGCTTTCAAATATCTTAAATTTCTAAAACAGGAAATTAAAAGTCAACCTTGTACTTTGAAACACATATGTGTTTTACAAAGCCTTCATCGGAAAACAAAAAAAAAAGCCTCTAGTTCAAAACACTATAGTTTCCTAAGACTTTATGCTCCCTTAAAACAAAAGGTAACTGGAATAATATTAATTTAAAATTCCTTGTTATGTGACCATTTTGTGGCAATTTTAAACATACAAGGGTAATTGTTACAGCTGTAACTCAGTACAGAAACACAGACTCAAACACGGACAGGCTTAGTATCTGACCTCCAAGAAACTCTTTTATTTAAAAGACTTGAGTACGTCTTTGATGCAGCAGCCTTCCCATATTCCAAAGAAAAGCAGAATTCCTGCAGTAATGTACCACAATTTGTCCCCTGGTCTCTCAGTGAGGTACTAGCAGCTTAATAAGCCTTTGGGAAAGTCAAACACACTGATTGAGGGCAAGTCTCTTCCTCCAAATACAGCTTTTTTTAGCATTCAGAGAACTTTCATAAAAGCACTGGTACAAGAGCCAGCAGAAGTGTGCTATCTCACACTTTCTTCAAGAGGGCCTTTGAACTCGATAGTGAATAACTTGGAACTATTTTTAAAGAACCTAAAATTTATTGCAAGAAATGAAGAAGAAAGGGACCGCTAAAAAAAAAAAAAAAAAAAAAAAAATGAAAAAAGGTCATTCATCTTTGGTTTTTTATCCCTCTTAAGAGACATATGAAAAAGTATTACAAGCTCACTGTTCCCTGAACCCTCAGTGCCAATTGCAGGCACTCATGTGGGGAGGGCTGTCCCTTCAGCTTCCTGCTTAAAACCAAGTACAAGTGAAATCCCATGGGAGCAGCCATACAAATGTAGAACATGTGGTTTAATATGGCATATGCACTCTGCCTTTTGCATTAATTTATTATCCAACAGCACAGATCAAAAGCAAAGCTGCTGCACAGCCCAGCTGCAGAGGGAGTGTCCCTGAAGCACCCACCCAGACACAGACAACCTGCAGGCACTAAGGCTCATGCTCTCTCTCCTTGCATATCCTAAAACATCATGCTTTACTAGATGAGGACCACAAGGACCAAGTACAGTACAGCAGTACACAGCTGATCAGAAAAGTGACCTGTTTCTCAGACGGAAATCCTGATGTTTATAAAGTATTCTAAACTTTGTCTGCCCAGCAGAACTTCCAACACCGACGGCACTGCCCCGGCATGCAGCTGCATGGCAAGAACCAGGCCAACAGCAAGCCTTATGTCAGGGTGAGAAACTGAGAGGCAGCAATAGAAATATGTTTTCAGTCTTCTCCAGCTGAGGATTTTGTTTCCATTGGAAAGAAAAACCAAATGATTCAGTGGTGAACAACAAAGCTGATTAGCAGGCATCTAATTCTACAATGCAGTGTCTCACTTGCCAATAACATACTGAATCAATAGCTGAATGACTTAGTCATAAATCAATACAACTAACCCAGTTGTTCTTACTCATACATAAGCATTCCCGATGATTCAAAAAATGGCAGGAGATTTACTTTGTCAGGGCAGTGTTTTGGGAACAGCCCAAGTCAGGGCAGTGCTCAAGCTTTTTGAGCAATATCTGCAAGTGTGGAAAGGAGAATGTTATGTAACCTACACCAAAGCCACCAGGCTACCCCCACACAAGAAATAGATCATTTTACCATCCAAAGCTGGTTATCTAGAGGTCTTTATAAGCTCCAGTGGGAGAGATTTAGATTTCCCTCACCTTATTTATCAAGCAAACTGCTATCAGCTTAGAAATTGAAGGTCATCTTTGCTCTGTCCAACTGTGCAGGTAAAAAACCAAGATTCATCAAGGACCAAAAGTTGCTCCACATTTTGCCACAATTACAGAAGTTATTCAAGGATGTGCTTAACCTGTCCTAAGAAAGCAAAGAAACTCATATGCCTGCCAAATTCAGCAAGGTACATATTCATGTTGATGTTCCAACCAAAAATATCTTCAGTCAACTAATTAAAACATCAAGGTAGCTGAGCAATCAGTGTGATAGAAAACTCCTGCAAAATACTGATTTTAGATATTGAGTCTAGCATTTAAACTACAGTCTCATCAGGCTTTAGCTAAGGGGAAAATTATCTATTATGCATGACTCTTTGCACATTCAAATCAGAAGAGTATTCACATTTAAACCATGAAGCCAAAATAGGCTCATAGAGTTCCAAATTCCTTTTGGGGATTAAGTCTGTAAAGCACCTTGATTACACAGAGGTTGGGTGCACTTTTCACTGACTTTTTAACAGTCTCATTATATCATCAGCTCTTTTTGTCCTCCAAACCCTTTATGTTACACTGACCAAATACAAGCCTCAAATATTAAAGCTAAAATTACTGAATATGTGACCAAACTCTTTCATCTTCAGGGTAGTCTACACAAAGCAGAAGAAAGAGGCCCAGAAGGGATCTTCAGCATCTTGCTCATTGTGTTTGGAGTTTCAGCTCTTCAGTCTCATGCATGCTCCAGTTTTGAATTCTTTAGCCATGTGTTGTAGCTTAAGGAAGAGACTAACTCAATGGTAAATCAGTGACCTTACTGCATGTGACATTTCCCATGTTCCAGTACGTAAAAACCAGACTGTCATAATCTGGTCTCTGGGCTCCTTTTCCCCAAACTAAGCACAGGATACACGTAACTGCCTATGTGGGACTGTGCAGATTTCATACCAAGACTAAAAATACAAACCCAGTCTAAAACTCAACTAGATACATAAAAGAAATGATGTGTGTACTGCCCTGTGAATCCCTCTGGAAACAATACTCTAGACAGAGTACAAGAACAGTTACCACTTACAAGACACGATTTAGAGACAGTCACAAGGAGGGGAAAAATACAGAAAAAATTCTTTTGACAAAACAGGAAAAAAGATATGGTGCAAGCTGTATGAAAAGAGGGCCATATTCCATAAGTCTGCTTCAGATTTTTCCCTAGTATCAAATATCTAACTCTATCATCAAACAAGCAATTAGCAACTAAATCTCTGCAAGAAGAGAACAAGAACACATCCCAAGGCCAAATCAAACTAGTGAGGATGTCAAGAAACAGGTCTGCAAAAACTGATGCTGTGCTGTAGAGAAATAGATTTTAATATATAGAAAATTATTCACCACTGAAATGAGGTACCATCTTTCTGAGATAACTGAATCAGCATTCTATTACACTAACTTTCCTGTGAGGAAACAAATGAACCTTTATTACATCCCCTGGCTCACTGGCTGCTGCAACCCAAAATATCCAAGGTGAATTCATCAGTATGTGCAGAGCAGCAGCAAATTTTATTTGTAATGTATAAGGTAGGTATAAGTCCTTTCTGAAATCTCTATTCCTCTGAAATGAATTTGAATTTATACTTGAGAAGAGCAAAAAAGTACTGTGGGAGGACTGGATATGATTGAAGGATTCTGCTGTGCCCATCCTATAATCTCTTACTTTGAATGCCCTACATAGCATCTACAAATTGAGCTGAAACATCACAAGTCCTTGAATTAGAGCTTTAGGCAGAGGCCTAAAGCCAGACTGGCAGAACCTGTCTCTACTTAAGTTTTCTTTTGGATAGAACTGCCACATCTCTAATATTAAATGGAATTGTCTAAATAATTTACAACATGCTAAGTGTGTAAGTGTGTGATCAAGGCACTGTTCCCAGAACAAGGATTAAAGGTTTCACTTATTGAAAAATCAAAATATTCTATTTAGAACAGTGAAATCCCTGCATCTGCAGATTCAGATATTATTTGAGCAAAATTAATTCCTATGTTCTACACTTGCAGTTAAAAAACGAGAAAGACCAGATTAGTAACCAAATTATAACTGCAGAGAGCTGTATGCTGAACTAGCTTCACAAGACTTCTACAAGCATAGTCCTCCTAAAACAGAAAACTGGAACACTTCTAAGATATTAAAAGAGGCCAGCATATCCAATGAGTTTGTGAATTTATGAACAGAAGAGACACAGCCTCAAAGACCAGTGTTACATTCCCTGACAGTTCTGCATGACTAAGAAAGTAAGAACAAGCATAGAGCAGCTGGTGGCATTATTCCCCAAAGCCCATGAGATGACACGGCACGTTTGATCCACGCACAAAGATATAAAATCAGCTCAGTACAGGACAATCACTCCTGACTCTCCTTAGATTACCAAGGCAGCACTGTGATAAATTGCAGCTACTCCAATTTCTACTAAGTAAAATGCACCAAAGAGAGCTCAGACTGCTTCCCTGCTGGGCTGTCCTCATGGGGAAATCTTTGTTCCTCACATGCAGTCTGGACCCTCCATTTCAGCTTCTGCAAGCTGCCTTTCACATCCTGTCTGTGCATTCACAGGCAGGCTGGTCGTTTTCCCCAATAATCTCTCCACAAGCATGCAGGGCTGCTGCTAAGATCCCCCAAGTACATCCCTGGTCCCTCAGCCTCTTCCTACAGGGCAAGGGTTCCCACCCTGACCACCATGGGGGCCTCTGCTGAATGTCTTTCTTGCACTGAGAAGGGGGCTTGCCCAAAGCTGCAGGCACTAGCCTAGATATGGCCTAACAAGTGACAGGTCAAGGGAGTTCATCAATCCCCTTTTTTGCAAGTGATACAGCTTGACTGTAGATTTTCCAACCACAACCAGAGTAGTTGCTCCTCCCATTTGCTTTCCAGGCCCCATGCATTCATATACATACATTTTATACAGGTGTCTTCTGCCCTGTTTTATTGTTTCTGAGGTTTCTCTTGTAACTGCCATTCTGTATCCCCATGTATTGTGTCCTTACTTCCCAAGTTGTCCCTTATTTAAGCCCTCCTCATCAGGCTGGCCAGCCTGTTGGCAAAGGTGTTGCTGCCCCATTTGGTCAGGCAGATCCTCCTCTCCACAGCAATCCTTCATCTTTAAAAAGGGACCTGTAGCTGTAAAAGCCAGTTTTCCACCTAAAACACCAGCTCTAGCCAGGCTGAAAATATCAATCTATTTTCCATCTTGCCTGATTCTACACAGATTGCTCCCCTCCTACAGGCAGGTCACTGCATCCTTCTCCCCTGCCCCAGCCTCTGCTGAAGGTCTGTGATGTACCAGGGAAGCTCCTGGAGGAGGGACCCTGTCCTGCAGAGCAGCAGTACCTAATGTGAAACAACATTTCTAGTTGCTTCAAGATTTACACTAATTCCTTAACACAGATTCTTCCTCCAAAAATGACCAATATCTATCCCCTCATTAAACAGCCCTAGGAAGAAATGGGACAGATCCTGATCAAAGAGAGGAACCCCCATATGGCATTTTGCTTATAGGAGGGCTGATAAATCTATCAGGAAGGTCTCTTTCCTTTATATACTTGTCTCTTCAAGAAACTGTCACTAACCAGTTTCTTCTCTGTAACCATTTCTGAGTTTTTCAGGCCAATAATAACAAATGGAAAGGGAAGGCCAAACAACTTGCAGGAGGTTCAGAACAGCACCACAAGTGGATGGACACAAACAGGCCACGGGTATGCAACAGGTACACTTGTCATAGCCACAGAGTAATTATTACATAAAATTACTCGAGAGTATCAAGCAAAAACTAGACTTCTTATGAAGAGAAGTTTTTCACTCCCTGTGGTGACAGTCAGTGCCGTTTTGAGTCGTAACAGTCCTCAAGAGATGGCAAATGTATAGCTGCACTTTTCATCACTTCAAAATGCTGACAGTTGGTTCTTTCCCAAATACTACTGGAAGGCATTTTTCATATATTGACTCTAACAGTCGCTCTTTCAATTATTTTAGACACAAACTGTTATTATATATCAATGTTAATATAATTATGTTAGTTATCAAAAGGAGTGGGTTTTTTTTAGAAACAGCTTCCTGCAAAATATTTCAAATTGAACTTGAATAAGCCCTTCTCAGCAGAAGAGTGCTCTACTGGGACTCTAAAAGCAACTCTGAATTCAATTCCTCTCATAAACTGATGTTCTCTGCTACCTGACTTGGCTCAGCTCACTTGCAGGCATTCTGGTTATTGTCACTCCTGCACCTTCCTCAAGCCCTACTGAAGACCATTCAAAATATCAGTATTGGGCAGAACTTGTAACAGAAAAACTGCCAGCATTTTGCAGTTGTCAATACAATAGAAAATAAGCTGCAGCCTTACTTCAAAGGAGTGAGTTTTCTAGGTAAGTCCTTTGGTTGATAAATCTTGTTGAAGAGTCTCTCCATGATGCAAAGTAGAGGCTCTCTCTGAGCTGCCCTTGGGATTTCCTGGGAAGTTGGAAAGCCAGCCTAGGGGCCAACTACTGTGCTCAATGGGACTTAAGTGCTGAATTACTCCTCAGGTTTTCTGCTCAAAAATCCCAAGGTAAAACCAAGCTAATATGGCTTTGATATGAAATCAGTCCCTAGAAGTCTTCAAAGCCAGAAGTGAATTAATCAAAATTATTTGTGACTATTTGGAGAACTTTGCTTTATGTGGCTTAAGAGAACATACTATGAGAGAAAGGGGGCCTCTGCTGTGAGTGAGCAGAATAATAAAAGGCATTTGAAGAGCCTTGCCAGCATACTGAGGGATGAGACCCTTCCCCTTTACTCAACACTGACTTCTACTTCCCCAGCAAGAACTGATCTCTCCTGTGCCACACAGTAACACTGGTTACTGACTGCCACAGAAAACTTTTACCAAGTCTCAGGTACTCATTATGGCAATAACATTTTGAAAAGTGTAAAAATGTAACCAAAATGTAGGAAGTCTCCCCTAAATTTTAAGTATTATTTAAATCTGTTCTTAAATATTGAGTTCCTGCTACTCTCTCAACAGCAGAAAACAAGCTGGCAGTTTGCAAGTGCAGGAAACAATCTGAATAAACATGGGTGGGTGTCAGATCTATTTACCAACTAATAACTGATTCTTCCTAGAAAGTGAAAATTTGGTACTTCCAGAAATCCCATTATATTTTTTTCCTAGTATTAAATTCATATTTACACCTGACTCCATCATTAAACACTCATATAATAAAAAAATGTTAATCCATTTTATTAAATATGGAAAGCATTTAATTTTAAGCTGGATGGGAAGGCAAATAAAAATATTTGGAAACGGTGAGTTTTAAAGTATTTACTCTGAAACAAAAAACAGTAGACAAAAGCTGTGAATACATAATTAAAACAACAGTGTGCTATCCTACTAGTCTGGAAATTAACTTCCCTCCCATCAAACATCATCACCCATTTAAGAAAAATGAAAAAATCCCACAGGAGTTAATGTATTTTTAAAAACATCAAACAAAGAAAACCAATAACATATTCTGCTTTATAAATTTATACGCTTTATACACTCAGCTTTGTAGAGTAGAGCATGAATACAAATCAGCTTTACCCATTCCACACAGACATTAGTGGAAAGGCTGTCAAAATAAGTGAGAAAATTATACACGTATCTGAAGATACAGACTACAGATAAGAGAGTCAGGAACACCTGCTCTTCTAGAGACCTGAATTCCTACAGCATTTTCCCAATTTAATAGAAAATAAAGCGAGAATGTGAGTTTGTCAGTTTTAGAACCATGTAATATAAGGACACTAATTCAAAATTGACATGCTACATTCAAAGAAAATTAGTTCCATTTGAAGGCAATAAAAAACTCAGTTATGAGCTAGAGATTAAACTAATTTGTGCTGAGAGTCTCAGTCATATATTTGTGCAACCACTGTGTGCAGGTGTTGCTTTACTGCCATGGTGCTACATAAGAGCAATAAACACATCTGCTGGGAACTCTTAATTATAGATGACAAACTATAAATCACCAGCTTGTTACAACATCAGAAGACTCAAGATGTCATCCATCATGTCTACATCAAGAAATAAATTAACCCCTCTGCTTTGTTTAGTAGACAAAATAGATTTATTATATTTATTTATGAGCATGATACTACTGCAAGAAACAATTGGGGCCATGCTTGAGTATTGCTTTCATCCACTCTTCTACCACTGCCTGTACTGGTTTGCACAGATACTAATTGATATCCCCTCCTGTGCAGGCATAAAACAATGTAAGGCTCAAAGCAGTGAAGAAGCAAGTACTGTATCTTAAGACACATGGAATCCTACAGGATATTCACTCTCATTAAGAACAGTTCTATTCATTCTCTTCCATGAACTAAAAAAAAACCAATATAATCCAGGCAAATGATTAAACTTTCCCTGAGAAAGCACCAAGCATATATATGTGTGTAAGTATCTGTATATATTCACAAACACATTTTGTCCAAGTGACTACTACTGTAATTTAGGCAAGTGGCTTTTCAGATGTTTGCTCTTAGATACTGCAAACAAGCCTGAAACACATTTGGAAATTTACCTGCTTTAAATGAACAGTGACCATCTCTCCTCAATACCAATAAGAAGAAAATCAGTTTTGACAGGTGGAGAGGAGAAATATTGACAGCTGAAATCAGTTTAAATCCAAAGGTACTGGATAAGGACTACTCACAATTATTATATTTCACTACTCTCTAAGTGCACCCATGTTGTTTTACATTATAATGGTAATAAAAGTCAGGCATGCAGGCAGGAACTTTTTATTGGAAGGAAAAGCAGGCTGTGCTACAGGAACACTCTGTCAGGAGGAACAGCAGGTGAACATATAAGTCTTTTGTGTGTCATAGGGTACTATAACCACAGCAGGACTAAATTACTCTTCAGAAACACACCTCCTTGACCATCATTACTGTCATCACCAACATGAAGCTATATACTATTTGATGATACAAACATAGACCTTTACAGTCCATCTGAGCAGAAAAAGACCAAATTCTAGAGTAAATCTATGCAAATTAAATAGGCAACCAAAAATGCTTTGTTTTTTCTTATAAGAAACTCATTTAGTATTGTTGGGAAAATCTTTAATTGTAACAAACCATGTTTAAGTCTTATGAATGCCTTCAGCTTTAAGTGACAATGCTTAGTCCTGAGTTAATATGTGCAAGTGGTTATCTTAAGGCCCGCAGTTTGAGATTAGTTTTAGGTTATCTTTCTCAGGCCCACAGTTTAACACTGCCAAGAAGGTATATATTGGCCAGACCACATGACTGGGGTGCACCTAAAGAGAAGAAACTTTTTGAAAGCCTATGAGCAAAAAAAGAGCAATTTGAGGAATGGTGTGTTTCCCAAACAACCACCAGATATCCACAAAAGACCCCTACTCTGATGTAAATAAGATTTGAGAAGTGCTTTAAATATGCAAAAAAAAAATATTGCAGGAATATTTATCATATATGCATGAGTTTGGCTAAATATAATGAATATATATAAAATTACATAGATTTATGTATAAGTTATATAGATTTAAACTGTTAGGTAGCTGCTCCATGTGGCTTAGGGACAGATATTCCCCTCACACCCAGTGCTGAAAATAAAAGTGATGTTGGTCTCTATGACTGAAATTACAGTGTTAGAGAGTCTTATTCCCAACTTTCAGTGACAGTACAAAGAGTATGTTCTGTCTCCCTTTTTTCAGAAGACTTTAATTACCAGTTATGTGCAGTATCATTCCCAATGGCACAGAGTTGTGGGTTCATGATAAACCAAAAACACTACAAGCAGAAATATAGATAGATATATTCTGGTATTCCAGCATTTTGGCCGAAAAACTCCTGCTGTTTGCCATAATAATACATGCATCACATATTTGAGCAAAGCTGCCACAGCACAAGACTACTGTAAAAAACAAACAGCGATAACACAACAGCTGCTTAAAAAAGCAAACAACTATAAAAAAAAAAAAGAAAACCAAAATATGTACATTCTCTCAAGAGGCCTGATACTGCTATAAGTAGCAGATGATTCTCACAGAAAAGGATCAGTAGGAATATGCAATTTAGGAATTTAATCCTTTATAAGGTTTCAGGAAGGGGTTTTGGTTTCTCATACATTCTGTGAAGAAATAAGCTCCTAATTAAGTTTATATTCACACACTAATTAAATTATAAGGTACAAATTAAGCTTTACTGTTTAATAGATTAGATATTTCCAATACAAAGCCCAGGTCACTGCTATCTTAAATCCAAAACCAGTGAAAAAAAAACAAAACAAAACAAAAAAAAAAAACAAAAAAAAAAAACCAAAAAAAACCCCAACAAAATCAATTACAACAGCAGTAACACTTACCTTTCCTCCCCTTCTCTCAGAGAACTAGAGTCTACTGGCTAACTCAAAGAAGAAATACTCACAGTGCTACACCCAGCTGCACCTGGCCTGAGTTCCCAATTAAGGTTTGCCCCACCCTGTAAGAGGCAGCAGATGAACCCCTCTGTTTACTACACTGCCCTGCCAGTTCTGAGATGCTACAGAAGAGACAAACATCATTGTGCTGATCCTTGCACTAAGGCCACGGAGATTGGAATGGGTACAGGGCCTAATGCAATTGCAAAAGGCATCAACAGCTTATCCACTGCATTAAACTCATGTAAACAGCCAGTGTACTAAAAGCTGTTTTAACTTTCCTCAAATTCTTTGCACAATTGATCCAGAATCATATAAGTGCTCAGTGAAGCTTAGCATCCTACTTTTTTGCATTGATTGCAAATGGCTGTTTGGTTCTCTACTATGTGTTACAGTGAACATCGTGCTCAGTAGAAGCAGCTGTTTGTTGGCAGCGTCTAGCTATCCTAGAAACTGTAATACAACCACACAGGGTAAGCTGGTCCTGTGTTTTCTTTCAAACCCTGGGGGAAATATATAAATGAAGACTTTAAATTGCACCCATGCCAGGCATGTATGAGGTAGCAGGAGAGCTTGAAAACCCATATGAAACAAGAATGATGAACTTACTACAATCAATATCAAACTTGGAAATAATTGTCAAATCAGCTAGAAAACTTGATAAAGAAACCATGAATGTAAAGGCCAAAGAGACAGCTTCTCCTCCAAACAGTGGTAAGGCCAGAGGCAGAGAAGTGTCATTGTGGAGAAATATATGTCTGCCATCACCACCAATGCCTGTGCTTCATTTCCTAGCTTCAAATACTTTTCAAATACTTTAGCAAAATCCTTTTCCCTTAGAAGGCAAGAAAAATAGTAGGTGCAAGTTAGTAATTCACCTCCTGATGAGGAGAATACCCAGGTAGGTAATAGCCAAAAACTCCCTTGAATTTGTATTTAATTGCAATTAATTTCCAAGGAAAAAGCAGGTCTGTATGATTCTGTTAGTAGTGATCAGGAAAGAAACAACTGGAACAACTCAGTACAGAGATTTAGGTTCCCAGCCAGCCCTTCAGTGAAGAACATGCTTGTAACTTCAGAAAATGAGTAGTGCATTAACACTTTAACAAATAGCCTGTGTGTTTAGACATGGTGGGTACATGTTGTAAAATCAGATCACCAGTTTACTGCTATCATTTACAAGTAGTAAACTCTTTTTATTTATATGTATATAAGCATCCCCGCTGGGCAAAGACAAAAAAAATCCCTGAAGTAGTGATATATTTATGGTACTTACTATTTAGAGTAGGCAACTTTGGAAGACTTCAATTCCAAAGAAATTCAGGTTCCTGTACACTTTTCTAAATTAAAGTATTTTTGCAATTCTTTTTTCCTCCAGAAACAGAATTAAATTCACTAACTCAACACAGTGTTCATTCTTCTTGAAGCTGCAGACATTGGGTACACTTCTATTTCAACCTTGCTCTACTTGCATATGGCACACAATTATCTACTACAATGAGAATGACAGAACACAAGCACAATATTCTTCTGTGTGCAAACACTGAATAATGCATTGTTTCACTGTTCATCCACTGTAATGATGTTTTTGAGGATGTTTATTCTTATCTCTTTTCATACATTCAGTGGTGTATGTATTGATATCAAAGGACTTACAGGGGAGGCTTTAAATATCAGAGGAAATCAGGTCAGTGTCTTTCTCCTCAGAGCAGCCCTGAAATCAGAGGTGTTGGGAAGTATTGCTTGAGAGACTGAAAAAAAAATCTGCAATAGAAGGCACAGTGATAGTAGATCCTCCACAGACAGCTCCCTGACAACAAAACAAGCTATTAAATGAATAGAAACCAAATTCAGCATCACAAGTCCTACAGTGAAAATGGTTAGCGAGAGGGAGAATATTCTGTCAAATAATCATTACAGGCTTGCTCTAGCCTTCTGCTCTCCCTAAAGCTCACTCTTCTAGCCACTGTCAAGGGAGAAGAACAGAAGAAAAAAAGACTTCTCAAAGACAGCCTGCTGAAAAAATTTGGACTACAGTCAAACAATTCACTCCACGACCACGACCCTAATGTCTAAAGGCACATCATCTCATTTTCATTTTCTTATTACCAGAAATTATTACTTTTGGAATAAATGCTGTGCAGGAATACAAATTCTGCCTTTGGCTGATGCATTCTAAGCATAAGTCTATTCTCATAAACTTGTGACTTAAATATCATGACACAGCTTTAATAAAATGGTAACTTAGCTCAAAGAGTTCATTATAATTTAAGAGGTATTAGAGTAAAAGCTGAATAAACAAGCAACATTAGTACACAGTACATCAGTACCTGTATAAAACAAAATATTGTGATGTATGAACAAGACACTACTAATAAGACCAGGAAGTCTAGATATTGGATAAAGGGGTTTTGCCTTAAGCTGTTTAATAAAATACAAAACCCACGCTACACTCTTTAGTCTACATAAGCTGATGGAAAAAACCCCAAACAAACCAAACAGGAAAGGAATAAAATCAAGCAGCAGCAATGCAGTTTATGAAGGTCTGAGAGAAATGAGGAGAAAGTATTCACAGGCTCTAAGTATTATAGGCTCTAAAATAAAAATTTGTGGGCTCTGTGATCAGACTCAGACTAAAATCCAGCCCAAAGCAAAATTTTGCAGGCAATCCTGCACTTGCACTTTTGTTGGTGAGAATGGCTGAGAGTCTCAAAACTTGAAAGTGGCAATTCTGCTGTCCTTTTCCACCTCAGAAGGCAGTTCTACCATACTGTCAAAGAAACTTCAGAGCTGTCTGTGTGTTTGCTTGCCTATCCCTTTCACTCCAATGGTTCTCCTGCATTTGAGCAGTGCTTGAGGACTCTAAACTCAGTAGAAATGCTGCCACCACAGTGACTACTTTAGAAAGGCTGCAGGAGGCAACAATTTAGGATATGCAAGGCCATCAATTGATTGTTTTACATTTAGCTCCAGTAGGCCATTGTAGCTACATGCTGAGTCACAGCAGTTACTTTCCAAGCAAGTACTTTCTTAACATTGCTACACTTTCTAAAGTAATAATCTCTTATTTTAATAAACTTGTAAAAGAAGAAGTGGTTTCTTCTTTCAAAAACTGCTTCCAACTGTGAGGATGTGTCATGAATTATAAATTCAATAGGGTAGCTCTAGCACACAAACCAGCCCAAGTATATTCTTTCCATTCTTGTTTGAAAATTTATTACCAGCTTCTCTGTAGGTACCTTCCAACTTACTATCTGCTCTCCTGTTTCCCATAACTAAACCAAATTCACAAGAAAGATATTTTGGAAATTATGGAAAAAATTTTGGAAATATTATGGAAAAAACTTCACCTTGCATGTAAGTTGAAGTGAAGCCTTGTCTTTGCAGCTCTCTGAGGGTTCATTGCAGTGGATTTTTCTAATTCCTTTTAACTTATCTAAAGTGTAATATTCCATTGCAATGATAAAAATCTTAGTAGATCAATATAGACCAAGTGTTCATCCAAAAAATCCCACATCTTGGAAGCTATTCTTTTGACTTTAATTTTTTTAATCTAATCTTGATAATTTTGGAAATATCTCCCCAAAACATTCCACAACTGACCTCTCATGAAAGCCTGTGAGAAATTTGCATGTTATGACTTTGGAATTAACAGCAGACATAAATGGTACACTTCCATCACCTCTACATCTGCAGCATCCTGGCGTGCCCAACTTGTCACTCAGAATGCCTTCACTTCTAATTAATTTTACTCTGACACAAAGCAAGTCAAGCCAACAGAAACTCAACTGGTCAAGTTCACATAAGAAAAATACATGCATTTCTAAACAGCCACCATATTGCTGGGCATGTAGAATATTTCTGAGTTTTAGAAATTTCAAATTAACTCCTATAACGTGGGCTTCTACCTAATACAGAAAATAACAGAATACAGATGTTTCATGGAATTAAACCAGGGAATTTTGTCAAAGAGAGCTTTTGAAAGTCTGTCATGTCCTAATGATGAAAAATATGGATCTTCCCCTCTCATTAGCCATTCAGGTGCTGGGAGGGGCTTCCTCCAGCCATTGGAGGTGCGATTAAAAGAAGGCTCTAGGAAGCAGGCAAACAGGGGTGTGGCATGGCAGTTTGCTCTGGCAGGGCAAGCAGGCAGGGTTGCAGTCACCCTCCTGCTACTGGGGTATTTATTTTGTGTTGGGGTTTTGTTTGTTTGTTTCTTTTTAGGTTTTTTTCTTTCAGCAATGGTCCCCAGATGATCAAAAGCCATACCTTGTAAAAGTACCAGCCCAAACAGACCCCCCCAAGAAGGATGCATCTGTCCAGACCCCTTCCTCTAAGGAGTGCTTGAACCTGTCAAATCTTTGCACAGGATGGTACAAAGGACGCCTGCCTGTGATGGAAACAGGTGAATCACCTCCTCTGTCTGGTGGCTGAGCTCCAGGAGGAAGTGGAAAAACTAAGGGGTATTAGGGAAAGTGAAAGGGAAATAGACTGCTGAAGTTTCACTCCTTCCATACCTGTGAGAAGCCCACCAGTAACCAGAGGACTCCCATGCCTCCTGCCATCAGGCACAAAGAGGAGACCCAGTAGATGAAGGAGAGTGGAAATGGGTACCTCCTGTGGGAGGTAATAAGAATTCCTCCCAATCCCCATCACTTACCCAGGTGGCACATCAGAATAGGTATGAGGCCCTGGATCCAGAGGATCAGCCAGATGACATAGAAGAAAATAATCTGCCCAGAGAGCCTCCCAGACAATTAGACTTTGTCTGTCAGACAGATCACTACCTCTAGCATTAAAAAGAAAAGAAGGGTAGTCAGTAGGTGACTCCCTTCTGAGGGAAACAGAGGGCCCCATATGTCAACCAGACCCATCCCACAGTGAAGTCTGCTGCCTCTCTGGTGCCTGGGTACGGGGTAACCCGAGGAGACTCCCTAGGCTGATTCAGCTCTCTGATTATTACCCACTGCTGATACTCCAGGCTGGCAGTGATGAGATTGAAAAGAGCACCAGGGCAATTAAGAGGGACTTCAGGGATCTGGGTCGAAGTTGTTATGGGGCAGGAGCACAGGTGGTGTTCTGCTCAGCCCCTTCAGTGGCAGGGACAAATGACAAAAGGAACAGGAGAACCTGCATTATCAACAAGTGCCTCAAGGCTTGGTGTCATCAGCAGAATTTTGGGTTCTTCTATCATGGGGCAACTTTTATCTGGTAGAGCCAGATGGGCTCAATGTATCTATCAAGGGCAAAAGGATTCTAGTCCATGAATTGGTGGGACTGATTGAGAGGGCTTTAAGCTAGGTCCGAAAAGGGAGGGGGATGCAACCAGGCTCTCCAGAAACAAGCCCAAGGGTTGTAAGCCAGACTTAGGGGTGAAATCAGCAGCCCAGTTGAAGTGCATGTACACTAATGCACGCAGCATGGGTAACAAAGAAGAGGTGATGAAAACCATAGCCCAGCAAGAAACTATGACGTAGTCGCCATCATGAAAATGTGGGATGACTCACATAACTGGAATGCTGCAATGGATAGCTACAAGCTCTTCAGAAAAGACAAGCAAGGGAGAAAAGGAGAGGTGGCTCTTTATATTAGAGAGGCTCTCAATGCCATGGAAATTGAGATTAATTATGATAAAGTTGAGTGCCTATGGGTAAGAATCAGGTGGAAGGCCAACAACACTGACATCCTGGTTGGAATCTGCTATAGACCACCCAACCGGGAAGAAGAGGCGGATAACTTATTCTATAAGCAGATGGATCACCAGCCCTTGTTCTTGTAGGTGACTTTAGCTTGCCAAATATCTGCTGGGAACCCAACACAGCAGAGAAGAGGCAGGCTAGGAGGTTCTTAAGCATATATGGAGAAGAGCTCCTTGTCACAGCTGGTGAGGAAGCCCACCAGGCAGGGACTACACTAGACCCGCTGTTTGCACACAGAGATGGGCTGGTGGGAGATGTGGTGGCTGGAGGCCATCTGGCCTTCCAGAGATCAGACTTTGGTCTGTTCAAGAGACTTATTCAGAGAGTACCTTGGGAAGCAGCCCTCAAAAACAAAGGAGTGCAGGAAGGATGGGCATGCTTCAAAACAGAAATCTTGAAGGCACAGCAAGAGGCTGTCCCTGTGTGCCAAACAACGAGCCGATGACTGGTCTGGATGGGCAAAGAGCTTCTGAAGGAGCTAAGGAAAAGAGAGAGGGTGTACCACCTTTGGAATGAGGGTCAGGTATATCAGGAAATGCTTAAGGGAGTTGCTAGGGCATGTAGGAAAAAAATTTGAGGCAAAAGCCCAATTAGAACGCAATCTGGCCACTTCTATGAAGGACAATAAAAAATATTTCTATAAATACTTTAATGGCAAAAAGAGAGGCAAGGACAACCTCCATTCTCTATCAGATGCAGGAGGAATTTAGCAACTAAAGATGAAGAAAAGGCAGAGGTACTTAACATCTTCTTTGCCTCACTTTTCATCAGAAAGACAAGTTGTCCTCAGGACAAATGTCCTTCTGGGCCAGTAGATGGTGTCAGGGAGCAGAATAGCCCCGTTATCCAGGAGGAAGCAGTCAGAGACCTGCTGAGTTGCTTAGATGCTCACAAATCTGTGGGACCAAATGGGATCCATCCCAGGGTGATGAGGGAGCTGGCAGATGAGCTTGCAAAGCCTCTCTCCATCATTTACCAGCAGTCCTGGCTCAGCAGGGAGGTCCCAGATGACTGAAAGCTGGCCAGTGTCATGTCATCCATAAGAAGGGCCAGAAGGAGGATCTACAAAACTACAGGCCTGTCAGCCTGACCTCAGTGCCCAGCAAGATTATGGAACAGATCACCTTGAGTGCCACCACATGGCACCTACAGGATGGCCAGGTGTCACAATCTAGTTATAAAAGTTATTAGAAATGCCTCTGCCTGAATTAAGGTGCAAATGAGACCCTATGCCAGTGACAGCAGTACGGGTTTTTATTTGATAGTAAATATGAGAGAAAAAGGGAAAAGAGAAAAAGCAAGAGGAAGAAACAGAAAAGAGGTGGAGGGGTCAGAAAGAGGGTGACACAGACAGAACAAGGAAAATACCACCACTCCATGGATCCCAACAATATTCTATTGATCCTCTCCAGCTGGTCTTCTTGGTAGTGAAGATNCTGGCAGTGATGAGATTGAAAAGAGCACCAGGGCAATTAAGAGGGACTTCAGGGATCTGGGTCGAAGTTGTTATGGGGCAGGAGCACAGGTGGTGTTCTGCTCAGCCCCTTCAGTGGCAGGGACAAATGACAAAAGGAACAGGAGAACCTGCATTATCAACAAGTGCCTCAAGGCTTGGTGTCATCAGCAGAATTTTGGGTTCTTCTATCATGGGGCAACTTTTATCTGGTAGAGCCAGATGGGCTCAATGTATCTATCAAGGGCAAAAGGATTCTAGTCCATGAATTGGTGGGACTGATTGAGAGGGCTTTAAGCTAGGTCCGAAAAGGGAGGGGGATGCAACCAGGCTCTCCAGAAACAAGCCCAAGGGTTGTAAGCCAGACTTAGGGGTGAAATCAGCAGCCCAGATGAAGTGCATGTACACTAATGCACGCAGCATGGGTAACAAAGAAGAGGTGATGAAAACCATAGCCCAGCAAGAAACTATGACGTAGTCGCCATCATGAAAATGTGGGATGACTCACATAACTGGAATGCTGCAATGGATAGCTACAAGCTCTTCAGAAAAGACAAGCAAGGGAGAAAAGGAGAGGTGGCTCTTTATATTAGAGAGGCTCTCAATGCCATGGAAATTGAGATTAATTATGATAAAGTTGAGTGCCTATGGGTAAGAATCAGGTGGAAGGCCAACAACACTGACATCCTGGTTGGAATCTGCTATAGACCACCCAACCGGGAAGAAGAGGCGGATAACTTATTCTATAAGCAGATGGATCACCAGCCCTTGTTCTTGTAGGTGACTTTAGCTTGCCAAATATCTGCTGGGAACCCAACACAGCAGAGAAGAGGCAGGCTAGGAGGTTCTTAAGCATATATGGAGAAGAGCTCCTTGTCACAGCTGGTGAGGAAGCCCACCAGGCAGGGACTACACTAGACCCGCTGTTTGCACACAGAGATGGGCTGGTGGGAGATGTGGTGGCTGGAGGCCATCTGGCCTTCCAGAGATCAGACTTTGGTCTGTTCAAGAGACTTATTCAGAGAGTACCTTGGGAAGCAGCCCTCAAAAACAAAGGAGTGCAGGAAGGATGGGCATGCTTCAAAACAGAAATCTTGAAGGCACAGCAAGAGGCTGTCCCTGTGTGCCAAACAACGAGCCGATGACTGGTCTGGATGGGCAAGGAGCTTCTGAAGGAGCTAAGGAAAAGAGAGAGGGTGTACCACCTTTGGAATGAGGGTCAGGTATATCAGGAAATGCTTAAGGGAGTTGCTAGGGCATGTAGGAAAAAATTTGAGGCAAAAGCCCAATTAGAACGCAATCTGGCCACTTCTATGAAGGACAATAAAAAATATTTCTATAAATACTTTAATGGCAAAAGGAGAGGCAAGGACAACCTCCATTCTCTATCAGATGCAGGAGGAATTTAGTAACTAAAGATGAAGAAAAGGCAGAGGTACTTAACATCTTCTTTGCATCACTTTTCATCAGAAAGACAAGTTGTCCTCAGGACAAATGTCCTTCTGGGCCAGTAGATGGTGTCAGGGAGCAGAATAGCCCCGTTATCCAGGAGGAAGCAGTCAGAGACCTGCTGAGTTGCTTAGATGCTCACAAATCTGTGGGACCAAATGGGATCCATCCCAGGGTGATGAGGGAGCTGGCAGATGAGCTTGCAAAGCCTCTCTCCATCATTTACCAGCAGTCCTGGCTCAGCAGGGAGGTCCCAGATGACTGAAAGCTGGCCAGTGTCATGTCATCCATAAGAAGGGCCAGAAGGAGGATCTACAAAACTACAGGCCTGTCAGCCTGACCTCAGTGCCCAGCAAGATTATGGAACAGATCACCTTGAGTGCCACCACATGGCACCTACAGGATGGCCAGGTGTCACAATCTAGTTATAAAAGTTATTAGAAATGCCTCTGCCTGAATTAAGGTGCAAATGAGACCCTATGCCAGTGACAGCAGTACGGGTTTTTATTTGATAGTAAATATGAGAGAAAAAGGGAAAAGAGAAAAAGCAAGAGGAAGAAACAGAAAAGAGGTGGAGGGGTCAGAAAGAGGGTGACACAGACAGAACAAGGAAAATACCACCACTCCATGGATCCCAACGATATTCTATTGATCCTCTCCAGCTGGTCTTCTTGGTAGTGAAGATCCCCACAGGAAGCACAAAATCCAATGGGTTAATATATGCCNTGTCACAATCTAGTTATAAAAGTTATTAGAAATGCCTCTGCCTGAATTAAGGTGCAAATGAGACCCTATGCCAGTGACAGCAGTACGGGTTTTTATTTGATAGTAAATATGAGAGAAAAAGGGAAAAGAGAAAAAGCAAGAGGAAGAAACAGAAAAGAGGTGGAGGGGTCAGAAAGAGGGTGACACAGACAGAACAAGGAAAATACCACCACTCCATGGATCCCAACAATATTCTATTGATCCTCTCCAGCTGGTCTTCTTGGTAGTGAAGGTCCCCACAGGAAGCACAAAATCCAATGGGTTAATATATGCCCAGGCTAGGTAGGAAAATCTAGGCACCTCCCTGGGCAGGGGGACTTTGCCACTGTCTCTTCAACAGACTCTGGATTTGTTGCATCACATGCAGTCCTGTGGTGCAAGGCTTCAGGAACAACTCTGGGGGACACTTCAGGGGGTCTTTGATGGATTTCCACCCTCAGCTGCCTCTCACATGAATGTCCTGTGGATGTGGTCTGTGTGGTTTAGGGTTTCACAGATGGGCCAGTTTGTGTAAGGGAGGATGGGTCACTGCCTCTAACCAGAGGTTACACTCAAAATCTCCTCTCCCCACCCGTTTCAGGGGGAGGCTGTGTAAACCTGGCTTCTGTGGGCTGTGGTCTCCCCCAACCCAAACCCAGACCAGAGAGAATTTCTGTAGCATTTATTTCTCTTGTGCATGCATTCCTTTCGTCAGCCCTTATCATTTCTCCCCAGGCCTGAGATGAATGAAGAACAGATTTCTCTTTATCTAATCTTCGCAGTTTAACTTACAGTCCAAAGTTCTTCAAGGAGGTTTCTGTGGTTGTAGCTTCTTTATACAGAAGTTTTTGCTATAATGATGAAAATTTTATGTCGATGTTTAAGGCATGAACTATTTCAGTCTTGTACACCAGGGGAGCAGACCCAGCCAGCATGGGTTTAGGAGGGGCAGGCTGTGCTTGAACTAACCTGATCTCCTTTTATGACCAGGTGATCCATCTAGTGGATGTGGGAAAGGCTGTGGATGTGGAAAGGCTACCTGGACTTCAGCAAGGCCCTTGACACTGTCTCCCACAGCACACTCCTGGGAAAGCTGGCAGCCCGTGGCTTGGCCAGGAGCTCTCTTTGCTGGGTTAGGAACTGGCTGGAGGGCCGGGCCCAGAGAGTGGTGGTGAACAGGTCTGCATCCAGCTGCGGACAGTCACCAGTGGTGTCCCTCAGGGGTCTGTGCTGGGGCCAGTTCT
>VWZP01001589.1:2371467-2450048 GCA_013396995.1 Dicaeum eximium
AGCAGGAGCAGGGAGGTCATTCTGCCCCTGTACTCAGCACTGGTGAGGGGCACCTTGAGTGCTGTGTCCAGTTCTGGACCCTTGGTTTAGGAAGGACTAAAGGACAGTTCAGGTTGAGATGCTTGAGTGCATCCAGAGGAGGCAACGAGGCTGGTGAGGGGCTGGGAACACAAGCCCCGTGAGGAACCACTGAGGGAGCTGGGGGTGTTCAGCCTGGAGAAAAGGAGACTCAGAGGTGACCTTATCACTCTCTTCAACTGCCTGAAAGGTGGTTGTAGCCAGGTAGGGGTTGATCTCTTCTCCCAGGCAACCACTGACAGAATGAGAGGACACAGTCTGAAGCTGTGCCAGGGGAAGTTTAGATTAGACATCAGGAAAAAAATTCCTCACTGAAAGAGTGACTGGGCACTGGAATCATCTACCCAGGGAGGTGGTGGAGTAACCATCCCTGGACATGTTTAGAACAAGACTGGACGTGGCAATCAGTGCCATGGTTTAGTTGATGAGGAGGTAGATCCCAGGTTGGATTTGATGATCTCAAAGGTCTTTTGTAACCTAGTTCATTCTGTGATCACAAAGAAAAAGACAAAGCTTGTCATGCTCTCATTATCAAGTATGAGAGATTACAATCAAAGTAACAAATAGTTAAATGGCAGCTATAGTATATTGCTGTTAGCAAAACTTCACATAAAACAAGAAGTCTGTAAGAAAGCCTAGCTCTGCTAATGTTCTCATTTAAAAATCAAAGTTCTTTCCACTTTCCTCAGAGTAAAGTTTAGTATTTTCTTGAGGATACTTGGTGTTTATTTCCCACCCCAACTTTGTTAATGAACCATATCTAATAAGGCCAAAGTAAGCAACTGTAGCTTCTATATCATCAGCTGTGACTGAACTCTGTTGTTTGCCAAACCTGATTCAGTAGGAATGTTGCAAATATTATGGCACTGCAGAGCCTGGTTGCAGTACAGCTTTTTAAAAAAAATTCCAGGTAAGTCTTATTTGTGGATTCCACATCAGCTCTTCTGTAAACTGCAAAATCATCCTTCACGTGAGATAATGTTGTATTAGCAACCAAGTAAAAAAGCAAGAATGTGGAAGCAGCAGCCCTCCCCACAAGAGACACTTTGAAATGTGCTATAACCACAGATTAGAAGAAGAATAAACACCAAATTCGAAAGGGAACCAATCTTCTTTTCTATTGCAGTGTTTTAATTAGGAAGGAGAGGAGGGAAGGAGGAAATATTGGGAAACAGGAGTGGTTTCAACACTCAAAGTTTTCATTTAGTCTGTAGCTCAGAAATACAAGTGATATAAGTGGGCTAATACCTAAAAAGTTTACTTGAGATTTCAGGAGGTATTTTTGTGTTGCCTTTGTGAGCCACTGAGTCAATACCAGGCCAAAAGAGCACAAATTTTTTATTTGTGAATGAAAATAGGAATTAGTCTTATTTTTCCCTAGATGAGCAGGGGAATACAAGCACCAAGACCCCTGTTTCACGCACAGTGTACCCCTCACACCTTTTCTACCCAACAACAAAAATCACATACAAGATAGCAATCAAACTCTTGATCCTCAAAATGTCTCTATACCAGAAAAAAAAGTCTGAAATCCTGCTGCAAATTTCAATCCTCCAAGTGAGATTCAGGAACTACAGATGAATAAACCTGACAACTGCAATTCTTCAGAACAACTTCAAGTGGGCATGACCCACCAACGAAGAATCTGCAAAGCTTTTGTCAAGGGGAGTCACAGCTCCCAGTTTTCTACATTTTAGGAATGAACCGAAGAGCAGATGGACCAGGAGGATCCAGCTGATAACAGACTACTTATACTGCTGAAGGCACTTCAAAAGGATTTTTAAGGAGAACAACCAACCATGAGAGGAATTTCACATGGTTTAAATAAAGGTGGCAATAATAAATAATATGAAATGTTAAAAGACAAAAAAACAGCCATTTGTTTGCCTACTCTTATCCCTCAGTGGAGGGAAGGACCTTGCAGTCCCACATATTCATAATCTAAGAAAAAAAAAGAAAAGGAGAGCCTAGGAAAACCACATACAACTGTGATATGCCCCATTTTTGTCAAATTTTGTCCAGCTATTTATAAACATTTGATTTCTGAATAAGAAAGAGCATACAAAATTTTGAATTTTTGAGAGGATGTTGTGGAGGGAGGACACACATGAAGAAAAAAAAAATCCTCCAAATGTTCAGTAGAAAAAGTGACCATGAAGGAAAGGTCTGAAATCAGAATAAAAGCAGCCCTCTGGTGAAATCCTCACTGAAAAAGGCACCTTTTCAGTGCTGAAATAAAAAACAGAGAAGGAACCAAGAAAGAAGGATGGGAGACCCACCAAACAAGGGACAAAAAACTTACTTTCAAACTAAAAGGAACAAAACACAAAATAAAGCTTTCCTTTAACTTCACATTTCTTAACTGAAATTGCAGTAATCTCAATACAAAACCCAATTTGCATCCAAGAAAGCAACCAAGAAAGACAGATGAAACAACTTTCACAAGTTATACCTGAAAGATATGAGACTGTCCAGAGAGACAGAAGGCTGAGGAGAAAGCAGGAAATCAAGCATTGCGAAGAGCAATACAAAGATCATCACAGCACTTTTCTTCATTCTGTAGGTTCATGTCAAACACCTGCTGCCATTTGTCAAAGACTGGGTCTTCAGTGAACCTCAGGTCCAGCTTAAAGCCTTCAAATCCTTCCAGAAGTGACTGTACAGACTAAAATACAACACAGACAAGCAGGTGTTTGAAGCGCTCATCCAACAGATCGTGCAGATCATAGCTGTAATTTCAGTCGGAAGGACAATTTAGCACATGTAACATCAGTACTTTTGTGCAGTATAGGAACTCAAGAACACAATAGCTTAGCCCTTCATTTCCCTGACACACTGAGACTACTCTATTATCAGCATAATCTACATTGACCTAAGTAATAATATATCAGTGCCACCTTAAAATATTTATACACAAATGTATTACTGTATTTTTAGTATAAACTAAGAATTATTGAAGGAAAAGGTCATGACGCCTAAATGATTAACCTTCTCAGAAATCAAAACTTCTAGAATTAGCACAGCATTTTCTGAGACTAAAATCCCTGTTTGCACTGGAAGATTTTGAGTCCTAAACTACAACAATTTTATTATGCTTGTCTTGTTAAAGACAAACTTTAGGCAGACCTTCACTTCTTGCTCATACTTCGCAAGAACTTTTGTTTGTTAAACGTCAAAGCTTCTGTAAGTCTTGGTGGTGGGACCAAGGAAATACTACCAGAAATTGAAAGAACTGCAAAAAAAGAAAAGAAGTAGTTCCTACTAAAAACACTAAAGAAACTCCATTTGCATATAAAAAAGATAATGCAGGAACACATAACAATATTGAGATCAAAATTCTAATTCTGCAGAAATATTCTGCTGAAACAATAAGATCTGAAGGGAAAGTCAGAGTTAATGAAATAATAGGGCCTCAGGATGGAAATAATAAATAATACACAGTTTTATACATTAGTATGCAGCTTTGTACAATAAGGCACTTTGTAGAAGAATTGATCATGACACTACATGAGAAAATCATAAGCCATCAGTCTGGCATCAAAATGAGAGATTATGATTTATTTGGAGTGTTCTGGGAAATGTAGTATAAAATATCCCCCAGCTAAAGCATTAATGCTGAGGTGAAAGTCAAGGAAGTCATTCTGAAAATATGAGTAACTGCCATAAAGAGGAAGACTGGCACAACCACTTTTAATCATTGCAACTATTTTTAATATATTTGCATTCTAAAAGGCTCCGCATAAAATACTGGACTAAAATATGTACCTTTTATCAATGAGCATTTCCACAAGTTCACTCTTTTTCCTCAACTATTATAACACAAACAAAAGAATACATCTGTCACCTGCCTGCCAATGCACCACTCCTGCAATTAGGTTCTAAAATCACAAGGTATTAAGCATTATGAGAATCTACCTTGATACAAAAATTTTATTCCCTGCCTGTGCTAAGATACTGATTTTATCTGGGGAGAACTGTGAGAGTGTTGCAATGTATTTGCAAGGGTTAGGACATAGTGTGCACTGGCCAGCCTGCCTGTAAGGTTGTTATCACAGTGTCAGGAATTCATCAAGGCTACTGAAACATAAATTGTGCTAAATTGGGAAAGAGGCTGAGAAACTGATTATCAAGAACATGAGAACTAGATAACAGAGGACTGTGAAACACCTTGTCTCTAACCAATCATATATCATGAAGAAATGCGGGCAGAAATGAGTGAACAAGACAAAGGCACCAATCAAGAAGTGTGTACTTAACAGTTTGTAGAGTCTATAAAAATGTGTGTAATGTAAACAACAAACAGCTTCTGCGTGATCACACTGGTCAGTTGTACAGGAGTCCAGATTCCCCAGGATAATAGAGGGCCACAAATAGAAGCACTAAGAAAAGATCAGTTGTACTGATGATCAGTTGTACATTGTACTAGACGTCAATATCTGTTTTTTTCTCCTCCAAGTCAGACTCCTTAAAATCTATTTATCTTAACAAGGCAGATTTTAATAATTTTTAACACTGAAGTATTTTTTCATTCTGACCAGCCATATTTTTAAAATATCAAGAAGTACCTGCATGACAATGGCATTTTATTTTTGGATAGGCAAAGGAGCAATTATGGTAGTCATTTTATTATAAAGCAGTACCTTGCAAAAACAAAAAGGCACGGTTGAAAAATGTTAAATGAAACTCTGTAACATAGAATTCTGTCTTGACATTTCAGAAAACGGCAAATTTTAAGAAGTGACAACCATCATCCCCAACTACTCCTTACACAACCTATTTGAAAGATTTAGGATAACTCAAGTACATCCTGTGAGGACACCATAACATCTTGAAGGCATCAGCATCAGAAGCAGTGACACAGGAAAAGTCAGCTTACAATAGAGCCTGGCCACTTGACAGAGTAACTGGACGTAAGCACTTCAGTTATCACACACCTTCTACAAACATGAGTAGCTACTTTCTTGGGAGTTAACTTCAGATCAGCTTTTATAAAACAATTTCCAGTCACCTCCAGCTTCATCATTCCTCTTAAAGGGGTGGTTTCCTCCCATGGATCCCAGAACAGATATATACCTCAGGAAGTGGCAAAATAATTATCTGTACTTGATGTGTGAGATAACAGCATATTCACTATGCTTTTAGAGGTAAACATGACTAAACACAGCTACCTAGGTAAATAAAGCTTTCCATAAAGTGGTAATGGGATATTATTAGTGTAAAATGACAAGGCAGCTCCTCTTCCCCTCTGTAGATTTTTCCAGGTAGGTAAAAGACTACAAAGTACACTAAGATGCACTATGCAGTCACCTACTAAAGCATGATGACTGCATAAGAGACTTACATTATTAGATTATCTCCTTTAGAGCAGTAATTTTTGGCTGACAGATGACTGTATTCTCATTGAGTCATCCCCCTAACTCTGATGCAGTTTTTTGTTCTCGACAAATACACCTCTTCCCCACTGGCCAAAGGCAGTCTGTTTTGTGCAGCAGTTTTATCTTTATTCCCTGCAGTGCCTGACAATGGGGTTTTAAGACAATATTGTTTAAAATGCTTCATGTAGTGCAGATAATTATGAGTTTGCATGAGCCTGTGTTGTCCATATATATCCATTTATTCAAATACATACCAAAACCAGTAGGGTGCACTAAGAAGATCCAACTGAGTGTGTAAGAATGTTATTATACCTCCCCTAGAATAAACATCTACTGCTGTGAACAATTCCAAGTCTTTAAATGCCATCAGCATGCAAGAAAATAGAAAATTACAAATCAATGTATACCACAGATTTAAGGGTATTTTCCAGCTGCCAAAATAAATTACTCTCATATGCACAACAGAACATTTGAAACAAATCAAGCCATGCAAATGCCTGATTGAGTGAAGTATACAGCATGCAATGACTCCCTAACACTAGAACATTCAATGTGTCATTTTTTGGAAGCAGTGCAGCCAAACAACTATTGTAATTTAGTAATACTACTATTTACAATAATATTTATAATCTATTCTTCAGAGCAGTTTCTCTAGCACCATAATGATTTATCATGTTTCAATCTTAGCAGAAATTTACTGCTGAAATGCACATCTTGCTCTTTATTTCAGAAAATCCTTTATTTCTTACTACCTGCTAGAATAATCTTTAAACTATCACTGCCATTGCATACTACTTAAGATTAATCTACTTACTGTAAGTTATATCCATTATGCCATATTATTGTGCTTCAACATACATTGGTCTATCCTTGTCCATCACATATAAGAAATATTGTATAATTCTGTCATATTACAGTTGTGCCTCATTTAACCTCATCACATACATAACAGACTATCCCTTGGCTACCTTCAGATGCTGCACATCAATTTCAGAATCAGTGTAGCCTGTAGTTTTATTTTCTATTTTTATTCTGGGGGAGGACTTTCTAATAACTCAGAATGCTTATAATTTTTCAGCCTTGGGGCTGGTTTTTTATTTTAATCAAATTATTTAACATTTCATTGTGTGCTGTGCAGAATAGTTAGAAGAATTCCCAAGCTAACACTTTGCTTCCAGTTCCTGAATTGTATCAACACAGTCCTATACAAACACATTAGCCCCAAGTTGCCATAGTAATACTTTGCCTTGAGCCTACACACAGTTTTACAAATCTACACTAAGGAATCACTTTGCCCAAGGTTGCACTGACAAAACTTAATACAAATTATGAGATTTTCCAAACCCTACAATAAAAATAGTACTTGGGATGAGTCCCCCAAAACTTTGCCTTTTTGAGGTGTTTAAGTGAAGCAGAACATTTTCTGAATCTATCCAGCCTCATGTAGTACAGAAAACTGAGCAGTTCTAAGGGAGAACTAGACAAAAACACTGTTATGATATCAAAGACAAATATCTAAGTCATTTGCAGAGCAAGGACAACGAAGAATTTTAAAATCTTTACAAATTGTTGGTTCACTGATGAAGATCTGCTGGCAAAATAAACACTTCAAAGCAATCTCTTCCTTCAAATTAGCAATTGTTCCAACCATAGTAATGAAATAATAGGAAGTGAAATACAAACAACTTTCTATGCAGTCCTTAGAAGGAAAGTCCAACTCTGACCCCACTTGAATATTTTACAGTGGAAACACCCCGACTTTTCCACTCAAAGAAAGTTTCTTTATATATCCTGTAAAAATTAATGCAGCAGGATATAGAAACACTTGGATTGACTCAGGTATAATGCGAATAAGGAGCCTGGAATAGAATTCACTGAGGAGATAGGAACTGCTAGAGGCTAGATGGATTGCTATTGAAAAAGCTGTTTAGAGCATGCTGCTAACTAACACCAAGGTCACAGTTTCAATCCCTGTTCAGGCCATTCACTTAAGAATTGGACTTGATGATCCAGGTGAGTCCCAACTCAGAATATTCTGTGAAACCTGTGAAAACATTATGGAAGATAAAAATGCAGAATCCCCAAGGTCAACAATGAGTGTGAACTAGAACTGCACACTCAGGAACTGGCTCTTCTATGAGTGACTCTAGGGCAGTGATAACCAAGCATGTATGGCCAAATAATCCTGACCTACAAACTGAAGGTTGTTCATCAGTGCAACTCTATGGGGAGAGCAGTTAGGTAACCACATGGGGAGAGCAGATACCCGGAAGGGACATTTGCCTGACTACCCCTGGGTTTACTGCTGCAGTTTCAGGATACATTGACTGGAAAAAGGAAAATGGAAAAGGACATGAATGCTTTGCTCAGCTAACCCAGCAAAATTGGAGCAGTAGTTCAGCTACTTTTAGAATTCGTCTCAGCCTCCATTTCCAATCATTAAACTTCACTTCTCAGAAAAACAAGTGTTCTTCAGAGAGACCTCACAAAATTACCCTTCTCACAATAATCTGATTGTGAACCATTACAAGGAGATGTATTTTACCATTCATTACATTACATGACTGCAGTACTTCCTCTGTAATGCTATAAAGATATAGAATTTTTCCAAAGAACGCAAGGATACACCCTCTCAAAAAGTCAATGAGGGAAATGCGAACACAGAACGTAAATTATGTATTGACTGAACTTCAGACATTTCAAATGTATGCTCATGTGTTTAACTATGCTTATCACTTAAGTCCTGCTGGGATCAAACCCTTTCCCACAGATATTCTTCTGTCAATATTCTCACTGAAAAAAACCCTGGGACCTGGGGAAAAGCAGATGGTGAATTCATCCACAAAAACCTACATGAGACATATGCATAGATACTCAAAGATATTTTGTACAAAACACCTTCTAAGTCACTGGTTAAAATTCAGTCAAAGAAATTCAACACAGATTTCTTTCATTATCAGATAAGATATGCTACCTTATAAACTTCAAGGCAGCAGAATAAGACAGGCCACGTAACTAAAAAGCAGCCAACATAGGCATGAACTGCTTGCATGTCAAAACCTATTTCTCCCCACGGTTACCTGAAGAAAGTAATGAAACTGCAGGTTTCTACTACTGTGGGGTGGAATTTCTGGATGATGATGCTAACTTGCTGCAGCATCCTTACTATCTCTAGAAGAAGCAAAGCTGAAAGAACATGACTGGGGAGCTACTTGCCTATGTCTGAAGGTGACATTCCCAGGGTGAAGTTGCTGATGCACCCTGCACAATTCTTGACCCACTTAGAATATCTCTGCCTAAAGGAAGTACTTTCCACAGCCTTACATTCTATTAAAATGCAAACTAGGAAAAGGATCACCTATAACAGCAACAGGAGTTTTCTAAATCTAATGAATAAAAATTAACCAATTTCAGTGTCAATTACAAAATTCCTTTAAAGTTAACTCATTAAACTCATTTATGTGCTCTCATTAAATTCCCCTTCATGCTAATGTTCTTTACTGACAGGAACACACACACACACACACTCTGAGGCTCAGAGAAGTTTCTTGACTGTTACCATGCATGACCACAAGCCTCAATCTAACCAGGTTATACACCCCCAGCCAGAAACTCTCCTAGAGTGGGGTTTTCCTGGGAGCAGTGGGGGTCTGAGGGGAAGCCCTTCCCTTGGCGCTAGGATGCCAGGCAAGGACACTTCCTGGGAGTGAGTGCCTTCAATACTTCTCTTGTAGGAGCGATTTTTCTACTGGATACCCTTTAGTGACTCTCTGGGCAAAGCAAATCCAGGTACCCCTGAGTGAGAGAGGCTTGGGGAAGGGGGTGTGTTGTTGCTTTTGTGTACCTCTATGACAATCAGGAAGGTGCCACAAAGTTGAATTGAACTTCTTCACAAAAGCACCCCATCTCTTCTCTGCTCCCTATTTTATATCCTGTTCTTCTGGATGAGATAAATCTCACATGCCTGTGTGACTTCTCTTGCTGCCTCTCAAAGTTTGGGAGTACAATGTGAAAATGAGCATGAGTGAAAGTTTCAGGGGGGAAGTGCTGATTTATTATTTATGTCCTTTAGAGAATAGATGACTAGAAAGTTCACTATGTCCCTGTTGCCAGATTGCAGTTACACATTAAATTAATGCTTCAGTTCACATATTCCTTACAAATGGCTGAAATCTGTTCTGTAACCTGTCCAATTCTGCCAGTAGTAAAAAATATGCTACCCAAGTGACATACTCTGTATAAACTTTACTGTTCTATAAGTTTATATTACACTGCAATCTTCTGTCTGTCAGTTGCTGAAATCCACTGGGCAGCTACTATTGTTTTCATCAAGGACATCAGGAATTTCCCCCATGACTGCCGAAGATACTTCCATGCTTGTGGGAAGAGATCAAACAAGATTTATGGTAGTCACTGTGTGGCAAGACAATTTGCCTGACACTGATGAGGCTAAAAAAGATAAGGCAGCTCCCTTAAAGCAGCAAACCTGCCAAAGAATTCAGCAGATAAATGAATCCCTCTACGAACACCACTAGGATTATGATATGACCAAGGCAGAAACTGACCTAAGTGTGGGAAGAAATAGGTAAAGAAGCAAAAGCAGTAGAACATAATAAGAGAAAAGAGGTAAAGATTGAAGTACAAAACTTTTTTCCACTTTCAGCTGCAGCCCTTATCCATGTTGTTACACACAGTGACCTGTATCTTGCCAATTCTTGCTGCAGTTTTCAAGCTGCAAGGAGTAGCATGTGTTGGCTACATTTGTCGTACCAGTCCTACACTACATTCCCGGAATCCTTAATAGTGGCCCACAGCAAAGGAGACAGGTTGGTAGTAACACAGTTAAATCACAGAAAGGCTTGTCAAAAAACTCCAGGAAATTACTGCTCAGTAAACTGCTCATAGGCAAACTTTGCATTATGAGAGATATACTGGAAATAAAAGAAATTCACCTCTCCATAAGGATTACAACAGACCAACGGATTCTATGAGCTGTCCAAAATGACTTTCTGCTTCTACCTGAACTCCATCACTCTTTTGGGACTCATCCCATGACAAGCTCTTTACTCTACCTTGGTCCAAGACAGTTCATGTCTAAGGCTCAAAGGCCTTAGATTTATCTCACCTGTTTCCATGAACCATAGTGAATTCCCTGTTACTACAGTCATTTGCTACCTTCATGGGAAAGAAAGTGGTACCTGAAGGAAGCCAAGGAGGGGGAAGCATTCGTTTTCCTCCAAGAGAGCAAACTTTGGAACCTGAGCTCTTCAGATGAAGTCTTAGCATGCCACATGGGAAACACTGGTAGTGACCTGTGCCTAGAAGTTATTCAGTTTTGCCTACACTATAACCCCTTAGTAATAACAAAGATCTTTGCTTTCTCATACCAACATCTTTACAGGAAATAGCAGGAAATGAAAGTAGCAGGCAAGCATCTGCAAGACAAAGTCATTCAAAGGAATGAGATTACCAAGGTGGCCAGACCATCTTATTTTAGACCAGCTGTTTGGGTGTCTTACAATGCACCCTAACAGTAGAAAAAATGAATCCTTAAACTGCAGGTGACCTTGCACAGGTGCCAGCTGCTGCCTGTGACAGAAACAGAGTGAATGTCATGGGCCATTCTCTATGAGCAAGGCTTTGTGTGCACATTAGTGTATGTTACACATGACATTGAAACAAGGAAAAGGGAATGAAAGTATTAAACTGCTCTACACAGGACATGCTGGGAATGTCTAATGCTTGGTGCTTCCACAGGACTAGAAGAAAAAATCATTAACAGAATAAAACAAGAATTATTTGCTACAATGATGTGACATAGGACTCCAGACCTCCAGAGATGGAACAAAACAACACACCAAAAAAAATCAAAACACAAAAAAAAAACCACAAAAAAACCCCAAACAAAACCCCCAAAACAAAACAAGAAACCACCCAAACAAAAAAAAAATACTTAAATGTGGGGAGTAGGTAGGAGACATAGACATCTTGTAACTTAAAATCACACCAGGGTCTCGAAAAAAAAACCAACTTCCAAAAACTCAGTCCTTGAAAAAATATTCAAATTGCAGATTTAAAGGAGGCAGCAAATTATTTACAGCAAGAAAATGTTATGATAACCTGTTCATCAGTTTTCACAGATACACACATATGCTCTACCTAGGTAAGCAGGTCTACACTTAGAGAATATAAATCTAACACGAGTTTGACAAAAAATATTTTATCATTACTAATTAGGGGTAAATTAACTTCTGTTATTCTTCTCTTTGAAACAGAATAAATTACTCTTTTGAAGAGAAATCTCAGAGAAAGCTATAGTAGCTGCTACATCTGGATGGTATGCAATGCTTTCAGTTGACTACATCATAAATTTGAGGTAGCATGCTAAATTTCTGTAGAGATTCTGGCCCAAAAAAAAACCAAGACTCAAGACTCTTTTTATGTGACTATCCAAGTGTTAGTTGGAAACAAGCTATTTGCTTAAATAGAATTTTCAACAGCCAAGACAAAACTATCAACACAAATCAAAAATTTAAAGCCTCTTCTTCTTACTGAATGTAATTCTGTCCAATCTCACTGCAATTTATTTGAGCTTTCACAGAGATAGGCCGTTATAATGGACATCTACCCTGGAAATCCTCACTGCTGAATTAGTAGGAATAAACATAAAGAGCTGAGCTAAAGCTCCAACCAAAACTCCAGTTTTAATAAATCCTGGAATAAATGTCCCATGTAACACAAATATGGATGTGTAGTGTGATTTGCAGATGGGACTCTCTTTGGATTTCAAAATTTGCAGACATTTTCCTCTTTGCCCTGTAATATTACAGCACACAATTTGCACAAAATTACTGCAGGTGCAAAATGAGAGACCAAGGCATGGCAGAAGAAATAAAGGATAGCTCTGTGACAGTAAATTTCAATTGCACATATAAGTGCACCAAGCAGCTGAAATGGAAAGCCCCATGTACATTAGCAATTATGCTGTACTTGCAAACAGTGATTGTGGGGAGATGCCAGAAAAAAGCCTCTGTCTCTCGAAAGTAATAAACTTTGTGGCAGTTTTTTTCCAGTTCTGCTTGCTAGCTAATGAGAACTAGGCAATGCACTTATCAGTAATGGATACATTTGGAATTGATGTTTTTTAGAAAGAATTCACTGTAGGTTGGCTCTTAACAGAACAGAGCTGCATAAAACAATGCAAACCTTTTCATATACTGTTCAACAACAGACAGTTTAACTACCACTTCAATCCAGAAGAATACCTTAAACCAACCCACAGACAGAGGTCTCCAGCTGCATGAAACTGGAGTCCCCAATCCTTATGATTGGGACTCCAGTTATGATCCTTCAGAGATACTGAAGAATATGGGCAAGAATCCTCGTGCTCCATGAATTCCTACATAGTTACAAAAAACCAAAAAAATTAAAGGCCCAAATAACTGCCTTCTGCTCATACTTTGAATATGTAAGTTGTAAACATGAAACACTAAGTTTCTAAGAAAGAGCACACTATCAATTGCTTCTACCACTTCCTAAAGACAGTGTTATTTTCAATTCAGTCTTTACCATGTGTTCTACAATATGTGAAAACAGGTGCAAAACTTGAAATTAAAAAATTACTAAGTAATTGTATTACACCATTACTTGTTCATTAAATGTCTCTTCAGGATGGCAGAACACTAGTCTGACAAAGTTCTGCCTTTCCTCAGACACAAATGTTCCATTAATTACTCTACAGAAGAATTAAAAATGAAATTTTCAGATCCTTATATACATGTGTCATTAGAACAAAACATGGTGGACATGTGGTATAGTTACTATGATGAGGTTTTTTTCTCAAAAATATTGTTTTATTTACCATCTTATTCAGGTAGCAAACCCAGAATATAATTATTTAGTTACAGAGGACTTCTCTTTCAAGAAGAGAAGTAAAAAACGTTTTTGTTAAACATTTTCACTAGGTACACAAGTGTATCTGTCCTTGCACATTTCTATCAGAAAAGGCAAGCATGTAAATCAAGGTGTTAAAAACAAATGAAAATGAGAAAACAATGAACAAAGAACCACTAATAATCACAAATAAGAATAACTTTATCAATTTTTTCCAGCTTTTTCCAAACATGGAGAGTTTCAGTATACTTTCTGAAGTTTTAGGGTTTTGGTTTTTTTTAATCTATAATCTTTATATTCAGATTCTTCTAAACATCAAGAAGGGTTTTTCTGCCCTATTTCTAAGTATATTGCTTGTTTGTTTGATACAGAAGAGATACTGATGATTCTGAGCTCTGATATGCTAAGCATTTGCATTAGCTTGAGGTGTTTCGTGGTGGTATTTTTTGTTCAATGGTTAAATACTTTCTAGCCCCTGCAGATTAAACTGCTTTATAGTATTTCAGTGAATAAACAGGGCATAACAGAGCTATTGCAGATTTTTCCCTACCTTGCATTTTTTGGGTAACATTTCATCAAGAGAGCTGAATTTAACTTCATGACTGATTCAGGACAGAAATAATGGTTAACACATATTCTAAGTGGCCTATATGCAGAACAGAAGTAATTCTACCTACCAACAGATGATCAGTGTCTGACTCAGAAGTGCATTTCTCTTCAAAATGTTAATCTCTCTTCAAAAGAAAATCAATAACTTAAAAAAGAGTAACTCCCATTTTAGAATTTTTCAATACATTTAAAAGCCTTACAGTCTTCATTATAAACCCTTCTACAACTCAAGCAGCATTAACACAAAAAGTATTATTACTCCTTTTTCACTAACATTTTTAGAGCCACAGCATGAGAAAAAAATTTAAGCCATTTAAGGAAGAATAGAATAAGCACTGCTTTGACATTCAGAATGATAAATTCCTCACCACACTCAACTCCCTAGTTATCACTGATGCCACCATTTCCCCCTATGATTTATGAGGCTTGCAAGAGACAGGCTTTAACTTTTCATACTAATGTCCTTCCAACTCACTACATACAAACAGAGATTAAAACTCATCACTTGTTCTCATTTTACCTTCTTGAAACACTATTTTTTCTGTACAGTTTCTAATGCAATTATGTTTGAGCTCAGGTTCCATTATCACAACTTAGTTAGACACAGCAGATCAGCTGAAAGGCAGAAGAGCAAATGCTTTTAGCTAAATCGCCTTCTAACTGTTTGAATACACTGAACAGACTGGTAAATACAAGGGAGGCTACTACATAACTGTTGCCAGGCAGTAAATCATTCAGATATACCTAATATATAAAACTTGATCACTTGCCTAGATTCTTCATCTGAAACAGAATTAATCCATCTCAGCTGATGGTATCCTATTTGTATACTTCTGCTAATCACTCAATCCCTAGTATCAGGTAGCCATGTACCGGGGGCAAGGGGAGGGGGAAAAAAAAAACCAAAAAACCCTTGTCTCAAAAAGCAAGCACATGACAATAAGAACAGTTTCAACAAAATCAAGACCATACCTAAACACCTAGTGGATGAATACAAATCAAAACATACTTGCTAAAAAGAGAGAAGCCAGGCAGGGAAGAGCAAAGTCAATGAGACTATCCATCATACAATTTCTTTCCATATTAAACAACAGGTACCAAAAAGCACATTGGAACTGATCTGTATTATAAAAGCAATTGCAAAATGAAGGGAAGAAAAACCAAAGCAACTGAAAGGCCAGTTGGAAGAAAAATACTGCAATTACTTGCCTATGCTACAAAGGCTTCAGAATATATAGCTGCTATTAGCTTCCCACTATAGTAAGCCAACTGCAGTAAAGAGCAGTGATTCCAGAGTGGCACTGTTAAAATTAAACACAATTGTTCAGGTGATATAAACCAACAGTTCCAGCTTGTTTCAATGGAAGATCACATTAAATGCTCAAAAATATTAACAAATTGCTCATTTAAGACATTTTCCCTTTAAAAATACCTCCTACAAAATAATTTTTAAAAAATAAACAACACAGAATACAGAAACATTTAGGTACACAGCAGACATCTGGCAAAACAACGATAAATGGCAGAATTAACATTTAGATGTAGTTCTATTAGATGACAACTCCTCTACTCTTACAAAAATCTCATGAAAGCCCCTTCACTAAATCACTCTTTCACACTGATTCCTTTTCAATGCAATTTAAACTCATTATGTTAAATGAGCACTATTACATTTGCACTAAAATAAACCTAAGTACTGTTTTTATGCTTGCCTACCATGTAAATCACCATCTAAAAATATCACAGTTCTGTCTGTTACAAAGTACTTAAACATACACATTTAGAAGTCAGTAGGGGTTGCTGTATTTTTAATTGGATGAGTTGGTACCAGAAGGGCACAAATAGAAGTAAAATCTTAAACTTACAAGTATTTATACTTCCTCTCACAGAAATTGTCTTACTACTTACAAAGCATAAAATTACAACAAACACATTGTTCTGTCTTCAGTACGTAACACAAAATTATTAAAAGCAGCTGCAAGAAATCCTGAGGCATTAAAGAAAAAATGTGCTATAAGGCTTACTGTCACGACCAGTTGTGACACATCCAGATTTCAACCGGTGCGTCCTGTGTGTTCTAATAACTGTCTTTTATACAACAAGAATCTTTTACATGTAGAGTGGTACATGCAACTCACTCTATCACCTTTTGCACCAGGTATATAAAAGGGGACATAGAAGACTAGAAGATTATTTTATCAAAGCATCAGTTTTTGGAACAGATGCTTTCTTCCATTAAACGGGCCAGTGCAGTTTACCTAATGTAAACCCTTTCCTTGGAGGTTCAGTCTATGTCCTAACTTACATAAGGAAAGGAAGATGCGAGTGGAAGAAATGGAAGTTTGAGTTAAGGCATAGGTAACTTACCAGGTTTGATCATACAGGTGGTGAATTGACTTCTGTTGTGCAAGTTAAAAGCAACTGTCAGCTGAAATCAAAGGAGTGGCATGAATACAAAATAAAGTTTAGGTCCATCTGAGGCCTGTTTCAGGACACATCCTTCATATCTTCAGAAAGGACACAATTATAGCCAGTGAAGATACCGGAGAACAGCTCTGCAACAGCTGAGTCTATTTTTTAAGTTACTGGAACAGTTTGCTTGAGTTTGCTGAATACACGTTGTTTATCAACAGCAGAAATAAGCCAGCAATGACCTGCTCTGCCTTGTATCACCTTTTAGGTCGATAGTGCTTCTAAAGACTTACTCTCATCCTCATCAATTCAGTTAGTAAACTTTCAGGCTACTAGATTAGTCAGTCAGGGGTAGGGACAGCGTACTCTCTTGTTCCACTTCCAACAATGATGCCAGAATTTTCTATGAAATATTTAATTGTATAAAATAACCAAATACTTTAGAAATTGAAATTGCTTATTAAAGGAAGTACTTTACCCTTATTAAAAAACCCTAAACCCAGAAACATTGGAAATACAATAAAAATTCAGCTAGAATGAACAGTGACAGACCTTTCACCATTTGATGGCTGTGGGGGCCCATTGCCTTGGTAGCTTCATAGCAGGGAAGAGAACATACCTGCACATTTCAAAGGAACAATGTATCCAGAATAATTCTACATTTCTGTTCACAAGCTTAGCAGTAAGGCAAACGACTAAGAAAACTTTGGGAGTGAGCTACCATTTCCTTGCTAATTTTGGACTAAATATGGGCAAAACCAAAAATCTAGACTGACAACACCAAAAATCTAGACAGGCAGATGACTTTCAATGTCTGTTGTTCTGGTATTCATCACACTCAGCCCTCATGTTAAAACCTTTATATCCCTTCAAGGGATCCCTGTCCCCATCAGCAGTCAGTAAGAAAGAAGACAAAATGCAGCTGATCACTCGTTAGTCTGGCTAACAACCAAATGCAGAAACACTTGCACTGTTTCTTTAGCTAAGGTTAACAAGGTGAACTAGAACTGTAGCAGCCTCAGCTTACTGTCTTTGAAAGTTAAATTAAGAAACAACTCTCTGGCTGTAATATCTATCTACCTCTGTAGCATAGAAGAAAAGTGCTTGCGTATGAACATAGTTTGCACAAACCAATTAATGTATATAAACAAATAAAGAGAGAATTTATTTTTAAGGAAATCACTACCATAATAACGTCAGAGCAGTCAACAATATAATTGTCCTTGCTAGGTAATGACACTGGACTCACAATATCATGTAAATTTTTTTATTTTTTTTAAATACAGGAAGTAGAAAATTTGATTCTCAAGTTACTCCAAGGAACTGGAAAGGTCAGGCACATATATTTCATTTTTATATGGATTCATATTGTTAAATAAACAGTATGAGATACACATTGTTTCCAAAACAACCAAATGTTACACACAATCAGTAAGAACAGACATCAGCTCAAGTTGACTGATATTTGGGACACTTATTCATAGGCCAATGTGTGAGGCAAGTATCTAGGCTCAAATCAGACAAGGTTAGAACATGGGAAAACAGAACAAACAGGAATTTAAAGAAATGTCATTAACAGATTTTACACATGACTTTCTTAACAAATGCCTTGACTGATGTATTTTTCACATCTAACTTCCCATCTAGCCGTTCAATCTTTGACTAAAAAGATAATAAGTGAAGTTTTTCTGGAAAAAGCATTTAACAAAATGCATTTAACCAAACCTGTAATTTACCAATAACACTCCAACAAACCTGGAGGGAACAGCACACATGCTGTTTTATTACTAAGCATAAAAGTCAATGTTCTCAAAACTAGTATAGCTTATGTAAGGTAAGGCATCTCCACAGTATGGCTCTTAAAAGAAGCAATTCCTTAACCATAGTAACAAGTGTCTATAAAGAAAAATCTTCCCAAAAATAATTTCAATAGAGCCAGTGAGAAACAGTCTAACATGTAATGTTCAACAGAGAAGAAAACCTCTCACTTATATCAATATGTCTCTTGGATTCATCAATTGCCTATTGAAAAAATTAGGCAATTGCACTTGTTACTGGAAAACTTGCAGGAATAGTCTTGCTGGTTGGTGTCAATCCTAAGCATCAATGGTTTATTGTGTTTTTTGTTGTGGGAGGGCTGTTTGTTTGTTCTTTAAGCAAGGAGATGAATGACCTAATTAAGTCAGTAGTTTGTTCCATACCAGCTATTTACCTTTTTGGTGCTTACATAAAGCACCAAACTGACTATAATATATTCCTTGGTTTCTTCCAACCATACAAACTCAACACAGACTTTACCCTCTGAATCTTCATAGTCTGCAGTATAGATATGACCCATGTAGTCATAAAGGCCAGATGACTTGGTAGACAATTCCATGTGGACTGGAGAACTGAAACACCAGAAGGGCTTTCCAGTTTCATCCAAGAGAGTCAGATCCATCACAAAGCAGTCCTACAAATGCAAGCAGAAGAGATTACTTCCCTATGTCATGGCACAGTAAGTAGATCTGTCCCTGATTTTAGAGGTTCAGAGAGTTTTGTATGAAGGCTAAAACCTCAAAATAAAATTGATAGTGCTTCACTGACCTATGGCAACAAAAACTTAGAGATTTCCTACAGAAATCAAAATTGCAACCTACAGACATAAATGCTGTGCTACAGAAGGTACCACTGCCATACCAAATCACACATTATTTCTTAAACATTTTTAAGCCCTTAACATCTGTTTTTCTCTAATTTTAGTTACTTTACCATTCAAATAATGATAGTCCTTTCAATATGAGAAAGCAACCTAAGTTAAAAGTCGGCTGCTAAACTTGTGTGACTGCAGCAATGTTTGCAAAGATACTCAGGGACCACCCAAGGCAGTGCACATACAATCACCCTTCCAAGCCAGCTGTATACAGTACTTTTTGAAAGGCTCACAGCTTCAGTTCCCAAAAAGGTAATATTAATAATCTTGATGTAATTCCTCCTCTTACAAATTTTTGAAAATATTTCTTTACAGGATTACACAATTATAAAATGTTAATGCTCATTCTTTGGTCTTTGCAAGCTGATAGTTTTGCATATCCCTTGGAAGCATAGAAGTCATGTGTCATTGCTAGTATCAGCTGTTCCTTATTCTCAGGAGTTCTGAACCACTAAATGAATCAAATTATCTTAATTATGTTGTATCTGTGCTCCAAAAGCATAAACAGACCAACACCACATATTCCATGCCAAAAAAATTCATTTGGAATGCTTTATTTCTCTGTACTATATAGTTGTGCTTCTGTTGCTATAACATTGCTTTCACTATTACTTTACTTCAATCAGACAACACAAGGGCAGATGGCACAAACATGAGGCAATATGATACACACAGTTTCCCTAAGCTTTTTACTGTAGACTATGCTGAAAACACAAAATTCAAACCAAACCTAATGATGGTGTAATAAACTTATATGAGCTACAGAACCACTGGAAACAAGGAAGAATTACTATTTTCTGGTCTGACAACTTGCATATAAAAGGCCAATTATGAAAAGTAAAGTGGGGTGATGTTGGGTGGTGGAATGGTGAGATCTTCCCATGCATTTCTGTCCTGGTTCTGGTCAGGATCAGGTCAATTTTTGAAGTAGCCAAGAGGGAGCACAGCTAAGACAAGGAGGTTGTTCTATACCACCTCACCTCATTTCCAGGGGCAAAGAAAGGGCTTTCTTCTAGGTGGGGGTATTGTGGCATGGTCAGGTTACGCTCCAGGGTGAGCATTTGCATGTCAATCACTCCCCCCTCTTGGATGTTCTTGTTAATAATATTGTTGCTGCTACTCTCCATTTTCTTATCTCCTTGCTATTTCCACTAAACTGCTCTGATCTCAACCTTGATCTTTACCTTTTGTGCCTCCAGTTCTCCTCTCCAGCCCAACACAGGGGAGAGGAAGAGAAAGCAAGCCAGTGGAGTGTGATTTGGAGTGGTTACAATGAGAACACTAAATTGGAGAACACCATTTCTAAGCCATGACAATCCCCAACTATCTGTACTTCAGCAAATAATTTTTTTATTAAAACCCAGAAGTGACAAGAAAGCTTTTGAGTTTTTTGGTTTTCCTTAGAGTATTACAAAATTCAAATAACTTCAAAGTAATGCAATGTCCTGCTTCTGTGGCTGATGTTATTTGGCCTTCACATGTTTTAAGAATTTTAGAGACTTATGGTAAAAACCACACTGAATTCAACCCACAGCTATATGCTGACATGTTCCATCTGTCACCACAAAATGAGAGGTTTAAAAAAAGTTGTATTTTTTTATTTTGTCCTAGAAAAAAATATTCAATATAATTTATGCTGTAAGCACATAGGACAAAGACTAAAACTGAAAACCTGAAGACTAGAGCCATAGCTCTGTTTCCTCTGACAGATAACTTCCTAAATTCTTATATACTACTCAGGATTATTTTCGTAAAAAAAATTCTGCCAAGCAGTTGTTAAATCCTATAGAATCGTAGAATGATTTAGGTTGGAAGGGACCTTTATAAGTCATCTAATTCCAACTCCCCACCCTCACCATGCTCAGCATGGAGAAAAAAAATTTTTGCCTTTTTTTTTTTCCCAGTGTCCAATTTAAATCTACCCTCTTTCAGTTTAAAAGCATTGTCCCTTGTTTCGTCACCACATGCCTTGGTAAAAAAGTCTCATCCTATCAAACAGTATTCCATTCCATATTTATACAGGACTGGCAGAACCAACAGTTTTATTCATTTTGAAGTTTGTTTCAAAAGAAGTGACAAATTGAAATCAAGTGTTGAACTAGATGATTTTTCAGTAGTGCTTAAATTAAATTCATCAGAATTTTCACTACTTCTGAAACATTCATGCTGGTAAAGTACATCTAAAAATATGTGCCTTCCCCACTATTGCAAAAGCTACAGAACTACTCCGAAACTTAGTTGGATATAATTCTTTTAGGAATTTTATCCAATACAATGTGTGAGAATTCCTCTAAAAAATAGTTAATCCAGCTGACTGATGCACCTGACTGGAGCTAAGTGCTGACTGTGTGGATGTGGACTGTAGTTTCCTGTGTCCACTGGCATTTTAACATTCCCCAGTAGTTCCTAACTTTCACTGCATATACAGCACAGAACTGCAGAGTATTTCCCCTGAGGTTCAAGGCTTATTGCTTGCAAAAAAACCCCAACCAACAAACCAAATCAAACCAAACAAAAAAATACGCAAAAAAAAAACCCAAACCCATCTCATACCAAACAAAAAAAAAATCTTCACCAAAAGTACAGCTGCAGTACATTTTTTTGTCCAGCATTTCCAAGCAGGGCTGGTCAGTCTCAGCCTTTTTGCTGAGTGGAAAGCACTGGAGTAATTACACACACATCATGGGTCTATCATGCAATCCAGATTCTATGAGAGAAAGGAGAGAACTCTTTTCCTCAAAATTCCTTTTTTTTTTTAATATTGGAATACAGGTTTTGTCCAGTTGCAGACAGCTTCTACAAATCAAAAAATTGTGTAAAAATTACCATATTTAGGATACACAAACATAATTCTGTTTTGAGGTAAGCATTTCCAGACACAAAAAATATTTCTGACCTTTACACTGCCTTTAAACACATCTGTTTCCCAGCATATGCCAAGTGTCCCAATAATAGGCAAGTGCTTCCTATTATCCTTTAAGTTTACGACTCTGAGCATCAGATATCCATTTTCAATGTCACCTGAAAATATAAACAATATACAACATTACAGCAGTATAAATCAAATTCAGCCCAAGTACACTGTAAATGTTCTCTTATCTTCTTTCCATGTCTTTTTCTTCCCACTCACCAATAAGAAATCCTGGCATACACCAACAGCTAAATATCAAGCACTTTACAGAGGAATTAAGTTGCAGTTCAGAGCTTTGATTCTGTGACCCACAGTAGAAACAGCAGCTAAAAAATTATTTTGTATTTTTTAGTATAAAATTAGGAATGCCACCTAAAGAACTTACACAAGGATGCAAGGAGTAAATTTGACATTCAACATTTCAGTTTCATGCCACCAGTGCCTCCATCACTTCCCATTCCCCAGAAGTCAAGCTCAACATGAACACACGAAATAAAACTATGAGATACCTCCCCCAACCTTTTTTTTTCCCCCAAAGTTATTTAAATCTCTCAGCTCTGACTGGAAACTCAAATAACCCAATACAAAGATTATACAGATAACTATTCCTCCTATGAAAGGCTATTCCATCATTTAAATTGACATGCAGTATGATCTGATTTGAATCAAGTTTTTAAATTATGCATTTTTTTCATTTTTTAAATCACTTTCCAAGGCCCCTGGGGTTTTTTTTTGCCAAATTACTATGATTTGTGATTTTTTTATTATGACATATAACCATATTTCTTTGGAATCTCTTCCTCTCCTCTCAGAAGAGATTCACTTTTTTTTAAATTGTTTTTTTTTCCTTCACTATCAGAGAAGCAAAGTTTACCAGGGAGTCCAACAGTCTAATTATAGCTTGGGATACATGATAGTGAACATGATCTGACTACAAAAAAAAGTGAAAATAAACGCATCGCATCATGACACAAGCAGATTTCTTGGTAGGACATCCCTTAAACAAGTTTCCTTGAACATGAGATACTCTCTCAAAAGAGCAAAACAAAAGCACTAGAGACCTCAGTACAAAAAAGAAAGTATCTAACACTTGCAGGAGACAGATATCAAGGGAGAGAAGGATTCCCAGGAACATAATGCTTGTCAGGATCCTGTAGCAGGTCCTGGATGGTAAGGTAACAAGTGAAGGGGCTTGCAGAGATTTAAGATGCAAGTGACAGAAGTGAAAAAAGAAGTGTTTTGCCTGTGATTCTCCTTCAATCAAGCCCAAGTAGCACCATGAGGCTACAGACAGAAGAAGCAGCATCAGAAAGGCTGGCTGTGAGTTAAATGGCTGCATCCAGCATGCAATGGCAGCAAAACCTCTGCTTGGTAGCTGCTTGAAGCAGATAGTTGGAAGCAGTGATAGAGAAAGAAAGCCCACAAAGAGGCCAAAAACTTTTCTGAATTGGTACTGTAGAGCCAAGCAATCCCAAGATGCAGCTGGCCACAAACCAATGCTGGAAAGGCATCACTCATCAGTGGGGAGTCCAAAGAATACTTACTCTGGGAAGGAAGCAGCCCAGCACATGACAGAGAATAGCAGCTGCAGGTTTTTCAGTACAGACACTGTCTGGAATAGGAGTGTGAATACAGTGAAACCAACATGACTATGCCCAGGAAATATTTTGCAGGAAATACTTTGTATGGTTGAAGGAAAATGCAGACCGTGCATACCCACTGTCCTTGCAGTGAAGTGCAAAAGAAATCAGTGAGGAAAATGTAAGCAGAATTCATTTCCAGGATCCAGCTCAAAGTAGAAAAAGGCCATAAGTTGACACCTGTCCAAATAGCTCAGTTCCAAAACCTCAGTAAACCAAATTCAATGAAAAAAATTCATTCAAGGTAAAAATATCTTATTTAAATAGTTTATTGACTAACCACGGAAAGTCCATATTTAAAGCTGAGCTTCTATATAAGAGACTTGAAAACATCAGTCAACAAGCATTTTTTCCAAAAGGACTATTTGGTTATCCACAATACCAAACTGAATGGAAGTGGCTATTTCTCTTCCTCATTCAAATCAAATGAAGTTTGACTGGAATAAAAATGGACTGAAAAATGCATTCTGCTCACAATAAATTAATGAAGCCCAGGACATCACTACTATTGCATGGCATTAATACACCATTGCTAGATAGAACATCTGGCTAAGGTGTGTTGCAGTTACTTCTTAACTTTAGCCAGAATGGAAATAGACAACAGATTAGGAATTATTTATTAATTATTATTAATTATTAATTATTCATGGGTTGGTTAATCCAAGTTTTATATATATTTTTTTAAATATAAAAGCTCCATTGCAGTCCTCACGTTCAGGAGGGAGGAAAAGTCTGCCTAGAAACAAGGAAGACACTGAAGACTAAGTACTGAAATCTCCCCTTCCTTACCCCAGTCAGATGAGAAAACAAAATTAAAGGGCAGGAAAAGCTATATTAAACATACGAAAAGAAACAGAGGAAGCAAATTGGACAGGGCTTCCTTCAGCCTGATCCAGACTCTTTTTCATTGTCCCCTCATAATATCTCTAGACCTTGGTTTATGCAAGACACGTATTGCAGCAAAGCAGCAGAGTAAGTTATAGAGAACAAATATTTCCAAATAAAGTTAATACCATCAAAGAGAACATGTATCACATACACAAACCTCAGGAGAAAGAAAAAAATACATCAATAGCTCCAAAGCACTTATTTTAGCTAAAAGCCAAGGAAGTTTGTTTTTCTAACCAAGCCTTTGTTGCAAGTTGTCATTTGATTGGTATTTTCAGAGGAAAAGCTGTGCTTAACACTAATTCTGGTGCCAACAACCAGCCTTACCACACTGGAATGGTTATTTAAACTTGCAAATCAATCTTCAAGGTCAAGCAAAACATTTCAAATGCCTGATATGGAATTTGACAAAGAAATCTTAAAAGCTCTCTAAATACACAAAAATCAACCCTTACATTTTGCAAGCACAACACATCAGTTTACATCAACAAGAAATGACATTGAAAAGCAAAAGCTTAAACTACCATGTGACTACAAAGCTGTGCTTAAAAAGTTGAAAACCTAGATAAATACATTTCAAAAGTATTTATTAAAAAGCTGGATTCATGGCTTCTGCAAGTTGTATGAAAAGCCTGTCATAACTTCCTGAAAACAAGGAAAGTTTTCTAAATATTTTCAATTCCGTTACAAAGTATTTAACATATTCATTCTACAGTATCTGTCAATGAGACCATATTACCAATTCTGTTTACATAAAAGGGAGCATATAATAAAATGCTAAACCCCAACCAAAACAGTAGCAAAATAGCTAGTTACTGCAATGCAAGTGTAATAACAGAAAAAAATCTGTAGGCATATACACTCCATCTGCTTGATTCAATGAAGTGTGACATAACATTTTAAATTTAAGAATTCTGCAAAAATAATTGAAAATAGAGTAGGAGAATGAAGCACAATATTAATAGACTAACAAAAAGCAAACAAAAATTAATCTTGAACAAATAAATCAGTTATTCTGTAACATACAAATGGGCATTCTCTGGTAACCTAGGAATGCCTAAAGCTTCCTAGTGAAAACCAATAAATAAGTAAAACAACAGTACTAGCTGACAACTGGTATGTGCCTCAAGTAGTGGAAACTGCCATGGGCATGTCACATCTATAATTTAAAATAAAACTGGACTGAGAAGACAATTTTCAGAAATAGCAAGACTTCTTAGTATGTTGCAGACTTCCATGCTTCAGAGTCCTCCCAGAGGATTGGACAAAACCTATTATTAGAATGGAGCCTAAAAACAAAACACAAACCATCAAACACAACCAGTTTGGATAAACCTGGCCACATCCAGCAACACTGTGTTCACCAGAATGAGAAAAATGAACAACAAATGACAATGAAAAATGTGACAGCAGACAGTCATATGCTGCCTCACTACACCATTTTTGGAGGAAGTCAAGCATTTTCCAAAAGTAATTATTGTGCAAGCACATGGAAGGGACTGGATGACAAATGAGCTTATTGTCTGCAGAACCATGGCTTCAGCTGTCTGATGTCCTGTGAGACCAGAATCTGGTGGCTGTCACACTGCTGAAGGTCACAAAACCAAAGCAATTCAGAAAACACTTCTGAGCATAAAAGAGATTCTGTAACTTGCAAAGTGAGATGGCATCACAACTGTAGCTTATGGACATTTGCTTCAATTTGCATACATATCAGCTTAATCTTTTGTGGAAGTAGCTTCTAAGCAGCGAGAAAGTGATACCAAAAAAGGAAGAGTGCCACATTATACTTTTTCTTGTGCAACTGTATTGCTAGGAGCATAACGTTTTCATTTTAGAAAACAAAATGTGATATTCAGCTAAACAAAACCAACACAATCCCAAAAACCCAACCCTCTGGTCAATTTTGAGAAGATTTTTTTTTTTGAGAACATAAAGAGGACTCTTGTATGGCACAACACTTCAGGTAAGATTTCTTGCTACATGCATAGACTTTCCCAGAAGTTTTACCCTTGAAAGTATTCCTTTAATTCAAGCTTGGCCCTTTTCTAGAGTCTGAAAACATCTATATTTCAAGTTCAAGAACTACAACACTCCAAACTGCACAAGGCTGCGGTCTAAATGACAGTTCTTGGAATCACCACATACAAATAAGAAAAACCAAACCAAATCACGGGGAAATTCTAGAGCCCTGTAAAAGGGCTCCCGCCTGACAACAGCGCCCTCTACTGGCACAAAAATACAATTTGTTCTGAAATCCACACCGCTCAGGAGTGCCTGTATCAAAAAACAAAATACTGCTGAGCAATAATTAATTTGCAGTACTTAATTCTAAATTAAATTAATGACAATGTTTAATTTTAATATTTTAATCAGTCTCTGCTTACAGAAAGACAGCTGTGTAGCTGTAGGAAGTTATGCTGAAGTTATGTCAAAAGAGAGATCACCCAAGTATTTTTGAAAACCCCAGTACAATTATGAATTTGGGCTGTATGACAACAACCGGGATGGTCAATCACGTCTCATGGAAAGAAGTGCTGAGAACAGAATGAAGCAGCAGTTAAAAACAATAACTGAAGTTGTTTACCACACAATGAAAGGATGTCAAAACAGGCAACCCTTATGGTCACCAAAATAAAAATTATAAAACCTAAAGTTCACAGTAACTTCTACAAATTTATCTATATATTTAATCTGTCTGTGCACCCAAAGTATGCTCAAGGAGAATTCTATAGAAAAAAGCTTCCAAAATGTGTGAGGACAAACTGTCTCTCCTTTGTAAAAGACAAGTGAAAGAAACATCAACCTGCACCAAGAACTGTGCCACTGCATTATTAATGCAGCACGAAACTAAAAGAAGAGACCCTGAAAATCCGCAGAATTTGTGTCTCAGGCCTGACGTTGTGTCAATGTAACAGCAGGCAGACTTCTTACAGAGCAGGCTTAGGACGCCACACACAGCACCATGCAGATATAAAGAAACCACACCACAAACAGAAAGATAGGTTACTCTTAAAATCCATTTCAGTTTCACCCATTAAAACAGAGAAAATACATACAAGAAGGAAAGACGTAACAGCAGGGATCATTTTTAAAACAGACATTATTCTGTAACTTTACGTTTTCTGCAGAAGAGGCACTTGAATGATCCACATAGATACATGCAGTTTCTGCCATGCAGATCAAGATGCAGGCTGTAGTCATGCAGTCCATATTCTGAGTCAATATCATCCAGTAAAGGTTTATTAGGTGGAGGAGCATATTGACTTGAAAAAAAAACAAATAGAATTTAGCAAGGGAGGGATGACTTATTAGAGATATAACACAGAGCCCTACACTGAGACTGTCATCTTAAGATGGTTTCGAAATCAAACATCTCTAGTTCATCGTGCTTTCTTTACAATAATACAGTGTCTAATACTGCTGATCAACTGTTCAGCCTGCCAAAGGCAGAAAATAAGGCAGTCAACTTTAAAAGGTACACCCATTAAACTTCAAAACTTGGACATGTCTACGAAAAACAGAAAAACATCAGCTTACCTACAAATCTAAAAGCCCACTAGCTTTAGAGACTTCTCTGAAATAGCAAATACTGAAATAATTTTGTCTGTGCCTAACTAAATAACTGCTGCACATAAGTGACCTAAAGAGACCACATGCCAGAGGCAACTGAGCAACTTCTACATAGGATCCAATTTGGTGTTAAGGGAGATGGTGTTAAATCTTAGGTTCTGTGTGAGAAGAGACACAGTAAGTTATAGTGGGCATTTAAGACTACTGGTAGATACAACAGTATCTGACCTGAAAGCTGAGTGGGAAATAAATTCCCCAAATACTATTCTAAAGCTAAAAAAAAAATCATTTTGGAACAGTTTACAATGTATAAACAGGTATTATATTATACACTGCAATATACACATATACCATCACTTAATAGGAAACTCAGCTACTTTCTCAAGAGGACTAAAAGATTAATGCAATCATCAGTTTACCAGAGTTTTTCTCCCCTCTTACACACATGAAGATTGCTTCCCTACTTCCTGAACTGTCTCTCTTTTCTTTGTTTCAGAAAGAGGCAATAAAAAGACAGCTTGCGAAAAGGGAGAAAGTACGTGCAGTGTATTACTAACTTTCTCAATACAGCAAGTACTAGTACACTTGTATAACTGAATTATCTCCTTAATAGCATAACAATGGCAATATTTTAGTATGAAAATGCTTCTACAGTTTTGTATTTAGTTCTGTAATAGTTGTTTATATTAAACAAAAATAGCTAATTACTGCCTAAATATAAACCTCTTACCAGCAGCCAATTTTAACTGTAAAACTCAAAGCTTTATTCAAAAGGTTATCTTTATTACCCACAAAGGAAAACCAAACTTACACAGTAGCAGAACCCAAAATGCTTCTCTCAAGAAGTTGATTATAATGAAGATTCGCCATAACAAAAGCAATTTCATTTTTCCCCTGAAAAGTTAATTAAAGTAGATGTATTTTCATCTGGAAATTCTTTTTTTCACAAGGTCTTTCTGAGCATTAAAATTCATAGATAAATGCTCCTGCTTATTACTCTGCCAATTACTATAATAATGTTAGTAATGGCTTGCTTTAACACTTGGACTCCTAAAACCTTTACTGCCTTTTCATGAGAGTACAGAATATATATAAAAGATTGCAGCATTTCTGTATTATGGGGAAAGAGAGGGAAACTAGCTATGCCAAGGCAAAAATTAGGAGAGCAATGCAAGAATTGTACTTCCCTAGCTTCTACTTACCACTTTAAAAAAGATACCTAAACAGAATCAAATGGCACTTACTCCCAACTACTGAAGTATCATGTTTATTTTCATGTGTAAGGACCTATTTCCAAAGAGGACTAACATCAGTGAGGAATACAGAATTATTCAACAGAAATTGTGAATTTCAAAGTAAAAATAATGTCTTCACCAGATTATTCACTCCTGGGAAAACATTAAAAACATAACCTTCTATAGATGCCTATATAGTCAAAGAACACATCAATGTGAAAACTTAATAGAGACAGAGGTATGTGTTTACTTCAAGAACACAGAATGGTAGGATATAGTTCTTTTTATTTAAATGCATTTTTTAAATCCTACATTTACTAACACTTAAGTCAACAGGAAAATTATTCACTGCCAGAAGTCTATTACTCTCCTGAAATGTGGGCAACTACTGTTTTCATCTCTCTGGGTTACCAGAAAAATGCCATCCTCTATTCAAACTTCTGGCTTTTTAACTACTCCTGTATTTTCATAGTGGAAAATTATTGCTATAAAGGATTTAACTAGGGAGACCTATCAATCACATAATTTCTCAGTCTTTCTCTATCCAAATACCAGGAGGCCCATGTAACCTGCCCTTGGTTTCTGTTACGCAGCTATGTGCAAAAAAACAAGATGTGTGGCATTTGCAATTATTACACCCACTGACACTTAACTACCTCATATTGCTCTGCCTACACACAGAGTAAGAACTGCTGCTCAGAAAAGCAAGCAGGGAAAATATACTAGAGTGAGGCACTCGATTCTCAACAACTATGTGGCATTTGGTTGTGACTGAACCATTTCCAGGTGCTGAAAGAGTTGTCTTTCCAAGCATGGATGGGGCCAATGCCTAAGCAAGACCAACAGAGCCAAGAATACAGGGACACCAGTCTACAAAACTTCTGAAGATATGAGAGAAATGATTGTTCATTTACCAAAGCTTTTCACAGACTGAAACAACCTGTAACAGGTTTATGCTGGTCAGGCAGTCTCGAGTTTTCTAGGAAATGGACTATCACTCTTACCTTTAAGTGAGAGTGAAAGAAATAGTCCTTCTGGGGTTTTAAACATTGCCTCTGGTGATTGGGCACATTTGAGGCAGCATGTTTGCAGCTGGAAATTAGACACAACTTTGCAGAACTGCTCACAGCCTCCCTGAGGAAAGCTCCTAGCCAGTGCCAAATAATCTAAGTCGACATCAGTAGCATGGCTGAGGGGAGGAAAAAAGGGCTGCCACCTCTGAATTCAGATCAAAAGCAGAACACCTGAGAGAGGCTTCCATAGCACCCAGCCCTGCATAGCTATAGGCAGACACAGAGGTCCCAGGGCATTCCATACAAAGATGCAGATTCCTTTTACACAGAAGTCTACTTCAGATGTTCTGCGCTGCTGTCTAAAGACATCCATCTCTATACCCACCCTACAGATGCCAACTGCTCAACTTAGACTCTTAATATCAATTATTTAATACCCCCAAAAGGGCATGATTTACAGCATTCCTACTGCTGGAGCAGGATACAGCTACCTGGTGATGTAGATTAAAGCTAAGTTGCTATGTAGGAATTCATCACTTTGAGTGACATGGACAGGTAATGGCATGAATCAGAGGAAGAAGCACTTCTCAAACCATTCTATTGAAAATTACTCTGGGATATCAAACTTGGGCATGTGAAGACTGCAAAATAAGTAAAATTGAATACAGTATCTAATACAGAATGATACATAACTGATCTTTTAATTAGAAGTGGACTTTTGTTATGTATATATACTCCTGTGACAGCTCTTTAGGATACAGTAAATCATCCACTTACTGTCCCTACATGTGTTTTGTGGTTACTAGTTTAGACAAGATCTTTTAAAATCCAAAGGGGGAAAAAAAAAAAGCAAGATTAAAAAAAAAGCCCTCCCCAAACCCAATCTACAAGCCAAAAAAAATCTTTTCCTTCAAATCATAATAAAATACTGAAACAAAATGTTATCTTACCTTCCAAATTCCTACTAACAGTCCTGGACTCAGACTGAAGAGCTGGACAAGCTCATCAGCACCAACTGCTACACTATTTTCAGTCAGGTTAGCAAGATGGTACTCAGCAATCAAGGAAAATCGACGAGGTCTTTGAAAAGAAGATACAGCATGTAGCAAAAAGGCTAAGTCTCCTTATTCATGTAAAAATTCAGCCTAATTTCATATTTAACTGTGAAGTCTGACCAGCAGCATATAGTGAAAATGGTTTTGAAAGCATTTGGCATGCAGAGTCAAACTATACATTAGAACAACTGCAGTTGGATCTCAACCCCTAACAAGATAAGAAACAAAAAACACTATATGATCTTCTAAAACACTCTTAAAAAAGAACTTATGTGCTTGCCCAATTTTTCAAAACACAGAATTACTTTACAATTTGTTTTTGATACTCTATTGATACTAAATGGAATCACTCTACATTTATCACTGTAAAGCAAAATTCAAAGGAAAGGATCAAACTGTACATATAATGAATTAAAAATTTATGTTACAGGAAGCTTTCCTTTTTTAGAATTTTCTTCCTACATTTTACCTATAATGAAAGCCATTTAGCTCCAAAACACTTTTAAATCTAAGTTCATGGACACTCTTATTAACTAATGATGCAAAAAAAAGAGCAGAAAGAGTTTGCATTACCTATTCAGAATGAAGAAAGAAATCTTCCTAAAATCCTTTTCAGACTTAGGCTCTTATTCACACCAGTTCCTAGATTTCCACACAGTATCACTGTACTATCACCTACAACTACATACTGAACACTGCCTGGAACGGGGCATCCACAACCTCCCCAGACAACCTAGTCCAGTGTCCCACCACCCTCACCAAAAAAAAAAAAANAACCAACGTTTCCATCTTTAAGTCAATCAGGCCTGTCCCTGCACTACTGCCTTATAGTCTTAACAATGACATACTGAAATTGGTGAAAGCACCGGCTTCATCTACAGTCACAATTTCTAAAACTTCTAACTCTGAAATAAGTACATCAACTGCCTGCAAGCTTTCTTTATTTTCTACATATGAATCATCATCTTGGTAAAACAACTACATTTCCTACATAATTCGACTGCAAGACTTGTTCAGCTAACTTTATACTAAAGGCTTCTCTTGATTTATTTCTTTTTTAGGTAAATACTTTGCTTCTGGTTGAGGAACCAGGCGTTTTGTAGGTGAACAACTCTCTTTTCAGAGCTCTATGGCTAGGGGCTTCGTGTAAGAAGCATGCAGCTGACACTGCACCTACTACACACATATGCCCAGATGTGTGCGAAACTCCTTAACAGCAACCAAATACCTCAAAGAGACACTTTTCATTTGAATATATTTTTAGACTATAATGACAAAAACCACTGTACACATTTAAGTTAAAAAACAAGTGACACGCTGTGGACTGTGTGACTTTATATGCATGTACTGAAGATTGCATGCATAGTTGAACACCAAATTCTCTAAATTCACATACACACCTACCAGATGGAAAATAAATTTTAACAATATCGATTACCTGATTGTAGCCACATAAATACTGATTAACTTTTCCAAGATAAATTTCTCACAATAAATTCTCCTAGATTTACATTTTTCTGTCACACTCATTTGTGTCTATACCTTAGCTCCACCTTTCCAAGTCAGGATTTATCAGCCTGCATATCACATGCCAATAGCTACATTAACCTATGAATTAATGTCATAGCTTTCTGGATTATACTATTTCTTGCCAAAAAGCTCTACCAAAGAAGAGAAGAACATAGAAAGAAATACTGCAGGGAGGCTTTCTGATGAAGAGTTAACTTATTGAGTCAAACAAATGTCAGATAGGTCGTACAAACACATTATCAACCAGTTGCACCCAAAAAATCTTCAAAAATCCCATGTTAAAACTCACCCATTCTTGTTGGGAGGTCTGCTTTGGTCAGGAAGTAATGGTGTAACTCCAAACAGTTTTAGGGTTGACAGGATGTCTAAGCATGGCCAGTCTGCACCACACCAAAGTATGGTAACAGATGTGTCCTTAAATGATAGGTTTGGCTTCTCTACTACATGTTCCTTTCCATTTTTTTCCTTTAGAACAATTATCCAACTCAACCCAGAGACTCTGTTATTTAGGAATTGAGAGGGGAGAGGGGTGTTTAAAAACAAATTCCCAAAGTGATAGAACTTAAACTATGCTTTCAACAGTTTTTAAATTTCTACTAACTACTACTTATGTTCCTCCGTTTCAGTTATTTATAGATTATCATTGTATCTTCCCATTATGATATATATTTTATAGCTCAAATTCTATACCCCCCATGCCATTATAATTTGGATATTGTCCTCAAGTAAATCTTTGTGACAAGGCATTGCTTACTTCATAGCTTCTTTGTTTTTACATGGAAGACCTGTATAAGGATCTAGAAATTTAACAAGCCGCATTACTCTAGTTTTGAAGGCAGAGGTTTGTTTGAAGATGTATTCTTTCTTCCAGTACCCAGGCTTTTTATCATGTAGAGCAGCACAGCCCAAAGAAACAGTTTCTGTTTGTTTAGACTTCGTTTTCCAAATTGTCCATTTTGGGTGCAAAGAACTGGAATAAAGTTTCATCCAAATTCCGCTGAAAATAAAAACAGAATAAAGAGGAATAAATTTCAAGAATAGTCAGTTCATTCTTTTATATGCACATCTCAGCTACCACTGAGCATAGTGTTAGGACATAAACAGTCTTATCTGCCTTCCTGAAGATATGGGAGCCAGGATGAAGCTCTGTGACAGCATAGGCATAGTCAGCCAAGTAAGTGAAAACCGATAAAAGTTAAGCAGAAAATTTTGAAAATTCCACCCTGATACAACAATGCATCCTCCTCATATAAAATCAGCTAGTGGAAAAAGTGGTTTAATACCTCCTATTCAACAAAGATAATCTGTACACTTCAAGTTTCTCAGATCCAGCTGAAAGTGGGGTGGAGGAGGACAATTAGAATGACCTTTGTTTGGTGGTACCAAAGTCATGTCAATCTGTTCTGCACTCTCTTTGGAAAAGCCCAGAGAAGACATGACTTTCTGAAGTCAAAAAATATGTGACTGTAATGATGAGTTCATCTCTTTCACGCCACGAAAATATGAGGTCACATTTCTGCCCCCCATACCCCAGTATTACTATGACAGTTCACAGAATTTTGAGTTCAGGAATCTACAAGAACTCAAAGAATAATCTGTGAATACAGGTTGCCAATAAGTTTTCTCATTTTGAAGTGCTAGACACATAGTGTACATAACTGCATTAAAGAAAATGAATAGCAAGGGCAACAAATTCTTAAGAGACATTTTCTACCATTTATCAGCAAGATTACCTTTACCAGTTCCTACTTATCCTCAGGCAAACTTACATTAGTGTGTATTGTACAGCATCTTCCCCTCTCCTTAAAGCATTCAAGGAGTAGATCCATCCCACACTGCCTCCTACCCATCAAAACCATTCTCAATTCATCAGCTGCTGAGAATAAGTCCCCATATGCTGAGAGCCAGGCTCTGGTTATTGATGCAAACATACTCGGGAGTTTTGCAAAAACCTTCCAGCCTGCTGCTCTGCAGATATATACAGAATTCCCCGCTGCCATTTCTTGAGACAAAAGTGTCTAAAACACACAGACCACTAAGCGACCGTGACTGGCAAAGGTGGGTTCACAGTCAACATGAATTTTCAACCTTCCTTTCACTAAAAGCAGGGTGGGAAGGGTAACATAAAGAACAATCCCATAACTGAAAAAAAGTTTTAAGATACTTCTATTTTAAGACCATAAAAGGCAGCCAAGTTACCAGATAGTATAAAACATTTCTGATGGAGGCGGTAAATCCTTTTTTAACTCCAAAGCAGTTTAGAATTGTCCAGAGATGAAAAAAAGGAGAGATGTCGTTAACATAACATCATCAGGGGAATTTGAGCTGTGTATCATTCAATTGGTCTTTGTCAGCCTAAAAAGTCCAGTAAAATAACCGCCTATAAAGCTCTCCTGTTAACTAGAAACCCCTTCCAAGAGAGACATCCTTTGATGGAGAGGGATACTCTGCATGATGCTGAAAAGACAGGGCTTAGTCATAGGCATTTCATGTATTTTGAAGTTGTAGACTCAAGCAGACTGAAGACAGACTAATGACAAATACCTACCATCCTCATCCTCACTCTCAGTATTGCTTCTTCCTTTCCCAAAACAGTGTTGTGCAAGCAAAGAAATTATTCAAGAAACTCAAAAATTCAGCTATAGCAGGGAGACAGAGAAGAAGATGAAGGAGGACTTGGAATCACAAGTGTTTAGGAAGGTAACACTGCCCCTTCATCCTCAACTCCTGAAAAATTCAGGACAGATAAACTGAAAAGGCATCCAACAGGGAAGCACACATTTGCCTCTTTCACAGCAGAGTACATGCCCTTCTTGCCTCAACTTGTTAATACTCATCTCAAGGCCTCTTACTGGGCATTACTACAACAAGCCAAACAAACCTTTTATTGCTAACTCAAATGCCAGAATCAGACATCTCCATCAGTCATCACGTGACCACAAAGGCAAAAAGACTTCCCCCTGTGCTCTCACTTCCTCTCACACAAGCACTTTCTGCTGGGGATCAGAATCCTCAGGTTTTCACAGGCAGACCAAATCTGTAAACTTCCCACACTTCATGATAGGAAGGCTGGAATATCCCATCCTAGGGCAAGGAGAACGGGGGAGGGGAGTGTCAAACATTTCCTTGTCTTCAACAGTTATATTGGAGACATCAGTGCCAAGAACTGTTCAAGTGCACATATTATATGAACAGCCCAAAGACAAATCACTGCATTAGGCAGCACAGACATATCACAATCAAAGACCAATAGTCCTGTTGCACCAAGGACAGCACCCCTTTACATCCAGGACAGCAGAAATAGCCTAAAAAAGATGGTCTGAAAACCAACATCCGATTTGTCATAGAAATGTGCAGTTAAAACTTCTGTTCATTTACTGCAAGATTCAGGGTCTTGAAAAGGTCCACAAAAATCCATAAGGAAGAAATCACCTGGTCCCACTGAACCAGTCAGGCTCCTAGATAAGGGAAAGTAACTCTCTCCCATTTGTGCACATACACTAATCTCTGTTGAGATTAGAAAATGGAAACAGAGATCGCCGAGATGGAGACAGATGAATCATCTTCCCCTGGACAACCACAGTGATTTTATCCTTTTACCCTTACCACCCTGAAGTGGAAAACACATGCCAAGATTGGTAAGTTGTGTCAACTATGCAATTTGTATCTACCCTTACCTGCCTACAGCCTCAAAACCTAAATCTGGGTTACAGATCTTCTCTTTAAATTCATCAGTTCTAAAGGTATCAATGCCAAGGTAAACCAACTAATTCACTGTACACATTTTAGTAATTAAGGGAGAAATACATTCATACCAAGTACAGCAACTTCATATAGAGGAAGACATTTTCTCATTCATACAACACTAATGCAGTAGAATCCTAGAAAGAAAAGGATGCCCAGATCCTATTAATCACATACCAACCCAGGTCTCTTCTCTTTACCCTTTCACAAAATTATCATGATATTGGTAGGAGCAATTTAGGAATGCTGTATAAGCAATCCTTATTTTAAAAAGTGTCGGTATTTATCTTCATCTCTTTTGTTCTCATTTAGAAATCACCAAAACTTCACAAATAGAGCAACAGGCAAAAACCTCAAGTGGATCATTTGATTGAATCAATCCCTCTGCAAAAACCTGATGAAAGAATTAAGTAGGTAGGACTTCAAAACTGTGAAAGCTATGACAATTCCATAAAGCTACTGGCGACATACCATTACGGATCACCTGAACCGAAAAGTTTGTGCAAGTTGATGTGAAGACAAATGAATACATGCAAATTTTCAAACAAAAAAAAAGTGCTAACAGCAACATTTCAAAGCACTGGATTAGTTTTTGCCTCCTAACTCCCATTAAACAACAGTCCCTGCACAGCTAGAATTCCATGCAATATGTACTGTGAGCTATGCAGGGCAATTTCAGCAGAGTAACTGCCCGTAGGTGTGTGCATCAGTGCTCTGGCCTCAGAGAAACTAAATTAGAAAGACTCATAATTCAGGCAAACACCACTGTGGCACAACTGACACCTTCCTTTTTTCTTACTTGTCATTGGCCAGCTCATAGAAGTGCTTATTCACACAACCAACAGACAACAGGGACACAGCATCCAAATAGGAAAGTATCTTCAGCAGCACTTCTGATGGCATGCTAGAAAAGAAGAGAAAAAGGAATACCGTTAGACTTGCCTGCAAACTCCAGAAATGACAATGGCGGAGAATTTTAATTTCAAACCAGACAAAAACTGAAGAGGTAGAAACCAGCAGGTTGTAAACAGATGAATCAAAAATCACCTGAAGAGGAATCAAAAATCAACTGAAGAGTTAAACTGTGGAGTCTGGGTTCTAATTTCACCCTCTGGTATGTGGCATTTGCCTAAAATAATTTATCACAACTCATTCAAGCAGCCCAGCACAATTAAATGAAAAGTTATGGGTTTGCATTTTCATTAAACTTTGTTAACTTTAACTGTGTTTGACACAAAACTACCTCATTTAGATTCAGTTTCTTACTGCTCAAACCATGATTTTAACATTTATTCTATAACCACCAGCATTTGCAAAACTGCAGATATATTCACTCTCCCTTCTGACTGCAGTGTCAGGTTTCAGGATGCACCAGGACAGAAATGTCCTAGCCTAACAGCAAGATCATGCTCTACCTCATTATAATCTTTAAACAGTACTTGCTCAGGGGTCTTGTGTAGTTTTCATTTATGTCAACAGAAGGATATGAACTTCAAAGTAAGAGCCAAGTGATATCTTGAAAACGTCAATGTCTCCGTGCATCTGGAAGGCTGCCTGAAATGCAGGTGCCAGTCTAAGCATAACAAGTAGAACATACCCCGGAGATGAGCCAATGTGATTTCTGCATTAACAGACAGGAACCTCATACCATTTGAGCAGTACCTCATAACTGCACAGAGTTTAAAATACATGCATCTTATACTCTAATTTTCTTGAGCATTGAGTATGGTCACATCAAAATCACCGCTGAAAATAAAAGGTGCTGTGAAAGTGAACACCCCAGCTGTGCCTCTCGTCCTTTCACTACTGGGTTATTTGCAACACTTGTTGATTTATAACACTATTTCAGAAGCAGAGAGCTTTAAAAGGTAGCATGATAATGCCAATACCTCAAGCTTTTTTATTGAACTCAGAATCTTAGTTGCATTGACATAGAAGCAACATGCCAAAACTTGCACTTTTATTATGTGAAATAACTCGCACACTGTAAGCCCAAAAAAAGCTGCAGATTAACTAAAATAATATGTATAATCCAGAATTTTCAACAGCAGTTTTTACAACCATATTCTTTGTCCTTTGAAGGAAGCTGAAAGGATTTTTTTCTTTTTTCTCTCACCATTACACCAGTCTGACAGCATAGAGGTACTAAACTGGCCATCCAATGCAATACAGAGACATCACTACACAGGAAGCTATCAAATGTATAAAAAAGGAAAACTAATTACTTTTTCAGGTAACATTCTTGGATATTTCTTTTTGGTGAAAATGTAACTAATTTTCAAACAAGAAAACAACTCATGATTATATTGAAAGTCTCCTTTCACTGTCAAACAGGAAGAAAAACATTTACCTTGCAGCAAATATGCAGCAGCCACTCATTCCTCCCCCCCTCATCCCAATCCACCATTCTCAGCCTCACTATACACTAAAATACACCTGATGATAACCAATAACCAAGAGAAACATAAGAAATTTAATTCCAAACTGGCTTTCATTGAAGGAATAAAATAACAATTTTTGTTCTCAAGGAACAACATTGCCCATGACTTGCAAAGGAGTTGCTGTAGGCTTCACACGGCTTGGAACACGGACCTATTCCTTATGAACTTCGAAAAGAACACAGAGAACCATGCCAGAAAACATTAGAAGGTGAACACAGGATCCCAAAGTAGGCCAGGAAAGCAAGTCTTTTCAACTCAGAACATCTGACATAGAAATTTCCAAGTTATGAATACAATTACTGCAAGCAGTCAAAAGACAGCTCACAGGGAGATTTCCACTCTTAATCCTAATATGAAGACATACTCACCTCTCAATGCACACATTTGGTTTCAGTTTTATGAGAGGTGTCAAGTGCAGACTTTTAATTCCAGCATTTACAGTTTCAGAATATTCTCCAGGCCTGGCAGCAAAGGTCCTTAACCTACTTGTAAGAAGGAAAAGCTGTTAAGAGTCACGTACTCACAAAATGAAGAAATGCGCATGCTGTGCACACCTAGACACAACATTTCAACCAAGGCAAGATGCAGGGAATACATCACATGGCAATCATTATGACTGGAACAATTACACCCAAGCTAAAATACCTGACATTGGGAAGATTCAGATTTAAACTCACAGCTGTCAATCCTGTGATTGATCTCTCACAGCAGGCAAAGGGAAGAGTGTTCCCCCAAATCAGTTTGAATCCAGTAGAAATCTATTACCCTTAGACAGGTGCACCACTGCTTGGCCACCACAATCAAGCTCCACTGAGGCCCCTGCAGCAAGTCAAACTCACTGATTAATCTTCTGTTTCACAACATTACTCCAGAGACATTTTTGAGCCACCCAACTTTGCTAATCTATTAAAAGATAACAGATAAAAACAATACCTTGAAACATCCTCAGAAACTGTCATGGTTCAAAAAGAATTTGTATACTTTCAAGGATAAACATCAAGAAAGAAGATTTAATCCATGAAACAGAGAGCAGCTAACAAGCTCTAAGGGATGCCAAGGTGTTAGACAGACAAATTACTTGTCAGTAGAATTGCTTTGTTAAGGTTTAGGGCTTGACATGCTTCACTGATTTCAGACCTAGGGGGAGGTTAACAAAGCTTGGGAAGAAGGATGGCAACTACTAATGGACACAAAGAATGCAGAATTTACAGACCACAAGGATAACTGGAACAGCCCCCAAGATAAGGAAGAAACTAATAAAGCCAACTCAGCAACTGTGCTGAAATCAGCTCCAGCTTCCAGAAGTGTGAGATTGCAATCACTGACCCAAGAAACTCACTGACTCAAAAAAGATAAAGACTGAGCATGCAGAGTAATTAGCATGAGAAGAAAGAGAATCATTATCCAATAGAAGATAGAAAACTAATTAATAAGAGAATTATGTAACTTGTAGCCAATGAAAACTAATTCCTTCCTTAGCTAAAACATATAAAATAGCAAAAAGTTTTGATAGTTGGTGTGCTGGCTTTGTGGATTTGCCACCCAGCATCCCCTTCTGTGCAGAACTGTAAATTTATCAAATACCTCAACCCTATGTCTGGATTGGCCTCTTGCACACCACAGTGAAAGAACCTATTTTGGCAACATTTCCACATCACAACTTAGATAGAAAAGAAAGGAACTTTGCATATTTCTAACACAAGTTCTACAATCCAACCACTCACACATTTTTCCAAGTTTTCTGATAGGAAGGACTTTGTAAGCTATAATTGCAAACAAACACTATCATTAATCCACAGAGAAATATGGAGACAGAGTTTCAATCTTAAACCAAATCCTTACACTTCATGCCCACTGATGCCACCAAGCAGGCAGAGCTCCCCATTCACTACTTAACTGATGTTTAAAATTGCCAGCAGATTTCCAACACCTGGCCAAACAAGCTCTGGGTTTCTGAGCAACCAATCCATGGGTGGCAAATAACTAATTTTAAACTATATAGATACCATATACATTGAATCCCTACTGGTTTTGATTTAAGATTGATTTATGCTCAAAGAAAAATAAAATCAAAAGAAATTAGCAACTCCGGTCTACACTGTCAACTGTGCTACGTTAAAAAAAAAAATCCAAAATATTTTACTTGGAATTGTTATAACCTTAACAAAAAGGCACACGCATTTCAGCTTGTCAGTGGCTGCCAACCACTGACAGACCAACTAAATTAACAACTACAAAAAAGTAGTCTTATAATTAATACAACCTGGAGATCAAACAGGGGTTTTACTCACGTATCATTATCAAGAACTCTTAGATGATGAGGCACTAACAAACTCCCATTAAAGGGATTTAGAGACACAAGTTGTGTTTAACAGCAGCACAGCTATCACTTCTGTATGTTCCAGGGCAGCACATCCCAGGCTATTCTGCCCTGAATCCATGCTGAAAGCACGGGGCATACTCTGGGGATACTCTGGTCATACTCTTGGGATTCTGGATTTTAAAACACACTACCTTGGACAAGCATAACCTGCATAGCCTGTATTCAGTCCTTCTTGTTCATTTAAACCACCTCCCTCTCTTCTTCACCCCAGGGAGAAATATCTGAAGAAAGAAACATTTTGCCCACACATGCCTTGAAAACTTTAACATAATAGCTATTGTTTTTGTAAGCTTCAATTAAAAAAAAAAAACTTGCTGAACTTTTGCAATTTCTAAAACAAAAATATTCTCAAGGTGTGAAGAAACAAACAGCAAACTCAATCCATAAATTACTTTTCAAGTACTGTGTGTGCTAAGATTTTAAATTAGGATTAACAAAATGCTTCTACATTGCATTGATACAGTTTGAGCATATAAGCCTAAAATAAAAGTCAATGACACGTTACACCCCCTCTTTAGAGACTTCTAGAACCACTGAGATGATCTTACTTAAGAGGCAAAACTTCAATTGCTTTTTCCTTAGCTTTCAACCTTTGGGGCTCAGTTTTGTACCAATATTTTCACTGTCACACCCTATAATACTTGCAATTTGCCTTGGTTTTTTGATGGTCAGCGAACAATTGTCCTTAGAGTAACACTTCAAATAACGTACACAAAGTTTTAAGTAGTGATAAAACCTGTCCCCTCCACCTGTTAAAGCGTATCTGGGGATAAAGAAAAATGATAATAATGTTCTGACATGGGTTGCTTGGGGTTTTTTTCCCTCAGCTAACAATATCACTCTTTTTAAAAGGTGGATATTACTCCAATCCATTTGCAGGTTTTAAAAAAAAGGAAAAAAAAGAAAACAGCAGGGAGAAGGAGGAAACTGCTCTGAAAGCCAAGGTTGTAGAAATGGATTAGCAAAAAAAGCTGCTTTCTCAGCTTTGGCTCTAAGACTGATGCTTTACAATTTTGAAAGCTGAACCTGTACTGTAAGAATTAAGGTAATCACACCTTCTACAGTGAAACCCTCCTATTTATTAGAAAGGCCTAAGCACCCTGAACACACATACAGTAGCCATTAACTAACTTTGTGGGGACCCATTATAGCACCTCCTCCAAGCTGAAGGACATACCTAAGTTTAAGTTCCCTTCCCAGGCAGAAAAAAAAGTGTTAAACCGAGGCCTCCATGCACGTGGTTTATCCCACTGCAAAGTGTCCGTGGGGCCAGGGGTAGGGAGAGGAGAGCACCATGACCACAGCCCTCGCCGTGAGGAGTCGAGAGCTAGAAACCAGAGCCGTGGAGCAGGTGAAGTGCGTTTCCCAGAGGAACAATAGGAGCTGAGGGAAAACAACAAACCACCCTCCCTGGAAAAGGTGAAGAAGGCCGAGCGGGCAGCCCCGGGCCGGCAGAGCCCCGCTCGGCGTGCCCGCGGTTACCTGCCACGGCCCGTCGCCATGGCCGCTCCGCCTCGGGACAGCGGCGGCCTCGCACCGCCAGCGGGGAGGGCAGGGGAGGAATAAGCGCTGCCACACCTCCCGTGGAACGCCCCGGGGCGGGTGGGACGGCGGCAGCCCGAGGGAGGCGGTGCCCGGGAGCGCTGGCTCGGGGAAGGCGGGGCTGGGCACGCCCATGCGGGGCGCTCGGGAAGCGTTAACGCCCCGGGAGGGCAGGGCTGCCGCCATGAGCAGCGTGGTTCATCTGCTGCCCCACGGTGAGCTCGGAGCTCTCGGACACTGTGTTGTCGGGTCTCAGAATCACAGAATTAAATAGGCTGGAAAATACCTTTGAGATTACTGATTCCAAACTATGGCCAAACACCACCATGTTAATTAGACCACAGCACTAAGTGCCAATTCCAGTCTTTCTTTAAACATTTCCAGGAACGGTGGCTTCACCACCTCCCTGAGCAGCCCCTTCCAATGTCTAATCGTCTTTTCTGTGAAGAAATTCTTCCTAATGTCCAACCTCAACCTCCCCTGGTACAACTAGAGGCCATTTCCTCTTGTTGCCGAAGAGGCCGACCCCCACCTGGCCACAGCCTCCTTTCAGGGATTTGTACAGTGATAAAGCCCCCGAACCTCCTTTTCTCCAAGCTAAACATCCCCAGCTCCCTCAGCTCCTTCTAAGATTTGTGCTCCAGACCCTTCACCAGCTCCACTGCACTTCTCTGGACATGCTCCAGCAGCTCAGTGTCCTTCTTAAATTGAGGGCTTCAAGGTGTGCAAGGTGTGGCCTCAACAGTGCCAAGTACAGCGAGACAATCACCTCCCTAGTCCTGCTCACAACACTGGTTTTGATAGAGGACAGGAAGCCCTTGGCTTGGGCCACCTGGGCACACACTAGCTCTTGTTCAGCCACTGTCAATCGGCACCCCCGGCTCCTTTTCCGCCAGCACCTTCCCAGCCACTCTGTCCCAGCGCTGCCTGGGGTTCTTGTGAGCAGGACACGCCACTTGGCCTTGTTGAAGCTCACGCCTTCGATCTCGGCCCATCGATTTAGCCTGTCCAGATCCCTCTAGCCGTCTCCATCCGTGGAAACATCAATTATATCGCTTTTAACACATATATGTGGTCCAAGAAAAACACGTATGAAAACACAGCTCTACAAGGGTGACGGACACCGCAGCCAGCGCAAGCAGCCCCCACCCGCTGAAAGGAGTTGGGGATCCCCGCCCGCGGAGGGCGGGCTGTGGCGGTGGCGGCGGCGGCGGCGGCGCTGGGCATGGCGGGCGCCGGAGTGACCTCGNNCTGGAAGCCGCTGCCGGCGGCGGGCGGGAGAGGGAGCCCGCTCAAACTACCGCTCCCAGGCCCCGCTGCCGCCGCTCGCTGCTCCGCCGTCCCAAACATTTCCGCCGGGGCAGCGGGCAGCGGCGGCCGCCGGCGGTAAAGGTTCAGGTGGGCTCCTGAGCTGGAGCAGCGGCCGCTCGGGGCGGGAGGCTGCCCGGGCAGGGTTCCCCGGAGAGCGGTGGCGAGCGGCACAAAGTCTCCGTTCGGCTCGCCAGCCCCGGCCGTGCCCCTGTGAGGGCGGCGGGAGGCATGCCCGGCATGCTGCCCCGGCCACTGCCCGCCTCCCTCGGGCGGGGCTGCCTGGGCCGCTGGCTGCTCGCCACTCGCGGGTGGGCGCTCCTGGGCGCCCGCACCGGGGCCGGGTCCCGCTCCTGCTCCTGCCTGAGGTGGCGGCACCAGCCCCCGCTGCTGCTCAGGGCCGCCCGTCAGAGCTTCGGGACGCAGGCGGGAGGGCTGAAAGCTGCAAAACCTGGCGGTGATAGCAAAGATGTGTCCGTGCAAAGGGCGCTGAACGAGGAAACGCTGGTGTCGGCGGCTCAGAAAGGTAAGGCGGAGGATGCCGTGTGCTGCTCAAAAGGAGACGGTTCCTTCTGCAGCTAAAGTTTTGTAGTTCCAAACATCAAGTATCTAGAAAAAAAGATCTCAGCGCACCAAGCCGGTTTCTTTTCACATCGTATTGTTTGGAGCAGATGTTACATTTCTGTGTATACATTGCACAATCAGAACAAATTCAGTGACTTCTTCTAAACAGCCTGTTGATCTAAGTAATTATCAGGCACAAGATGTAATAGCCTCTCGTTTTCCTTTTCAGAAAGAAAACCTATCACATGCAGCCTGTCTGTATGGCTGTTGAAATTCCACCTCCAACAAAATTGTCAAAGTTCTACATGTGATGGTGGTTTCTTTATGGAATGCTTTCATGTTAGTTGGTCTCATTCACAAAAAGTGAAAAAGTGATTACTACATAATTAGCCTCAGAAAATATGAGTACTTTGAAATGAATTATGAAAAACACATTAAACTGATTAGAAGACTACAGGAGAAATAGTTATTATGTTTCTTCCATAACTTGTACTCCACTGAAATGCACATTTTATCACTCAAAGCTAGTAGTCTCTTTCCAAGTACTCAAATATTTTCAAACAGAGAATCTCATATGACTTATTTTGCAGTATATACTGACACTTGTACTTTAGATCAAAATTGAAAGATAAAAACTAATCAGACAAACAGCAGTTAATTATGTTTAAAAAAATTAGTTTGGTCTAATATTCCCCGTTTTATTGTTCTGTTGATTGCTAATTCATAAAATCAGTTATTTTCAGTGTGTGCTACTTACAAGCTTTCGCTTTTTTATTTTTACTTCTTTTCCTTGCATAAGGATTGCAGTGATTGTGGGTTTAGGTGGTAGCGTGAATACTGCTGTTCTAGATACCTCATTGGTTCCTAAAAAATCTAGCTCTCATGCACCCCAAAAGTAATTGCTGCTTTGGATCTTGAAAACATGTGGCAAGCAGAAAGTAATAAGGCTTAACACAGAGATGTAAACATGCCCTGTACAATAAAAGAGATGTTCCATGGTCTCTTTTACAGCAATGTGGCATTATGAAAACTGTTACTGGAATTTTTTCTTCTGCTAAAATGTTATTTGAGCTACAGACTAACAGAAGAGTATTTATGTAAGAAAGTCATATAAGTGTTATTATCCTAGGTTGTAACTTACGTGTTTTCTGTTTAATTTCAGTGAAAGAAGCTGGAAGAGACTTTACCTATTTTATTGTGGTCCTTGTTGGAATTGGTGTTACAGGTTACTTTTTAAAATTACATTCATTATCAGAAGACACTTTTCATTAATTCTATCTGGTTTGATAAGTTTTCATTCCATCTGATGTTGTTTCTGTTACAGGTGGTTTGTTCTATGTGATTTTTAAAGAGCTGTTCTCTTCTTCTAGTCCAAATAAGATCTATGGAAATGCCTTGGAGAAATGCAGATCTCACCCCGAGGTTGGTTTTTGAACTTTAGTCGTAAGTTTGTGTTTCTCGGTAGTCACTGTCTCTCTTCAGGTCAAAACTTCATGCAAGGAATCTCACAAGCTACGTGAAGGCCCACATGGTGCTTTAGCAGTTCTGCCCGTGCTTTTAGCTGGCATGGGGTGGGCCAGCTCCAGAGCAGAGCCTCCTTTAGGACAAATCCATTCGGAGTCCTGTGGACAAGTGCAAGCATTGAGCTTATGTGAATTAGCCAGCTAGAAGCCAAGTGAGTGTGCCACAGCACAAAAACTGATGGAAATACAGTCTGCCCTTCAGAGCATGTGCTTGTGTCACCATACACAAAAGTCTTAGAGACTTACCTGAGTGTCTGCTACATGTAGCACTTTAATTCTGCAGAGAACTGGTCCCACTAAGTTTTGTAGATCTAACCTGCTGCCTTTTCTCAGCACATTTACTCTATTGTGACACTTCGCTGTGGTTCTGTCATTCTGGGAAGCACTGCATTGATACCCAGGAATTTAAATTCTTCTTTTGGAGCACAATTAGCATTCCTTTGGCTAACTGGAAAACAGGCAGAAAACAGTCATGGGATCACACAGTCGTCGTAGCTAGGTGTAAACAAAAATCAATGTGAAACTAGATTTTTAAAAAAACTACTTCAGACAAAACATCCTCCAAACAAGGTTGCCACAGATGCCTTTGAGGATAACCTAGAAATGAAGTTACAAGTTGTTTCTCGAATAAAAATGGAGACTGCTTTGGAACAAGTTTGTAGAATTAAAACTTCTTTCCTGTAATTGCACAGTAAAACTTAACCTTGCCTTCTAACCAAATTTAAAGTAAGTTAAAGACTAAGTTGATCTACTCTGACTTTATAGACCTGAAAAAAAATTCCTGAATTTTGAATTCAGTAGTGTTTTTTAGATAATCTGAAGGGGAATGCATTTGCATTTTAAACACTGAAACATATTCTCTTGGAGGAGACGTGAGCAAATATTTTGTGCTTTTTCTTTTTACACAAAATGTCAGTTTACATGTCTTCATTTCAGAGAACAGTACAAATGGAAGACATCAATAGGATTTATTTTAGACATATAATACAGGACTGAAAAAAAAAAAAAGGACTGGAATACAAAGGAGTTTCCCTTAAACTGTTTTCTTTCATAAACACTTCTATCCTTGACATGTTAAATTCTCCAGGGGGTTTTGTTAAATGAAGATGCGTTCACAGCAGAGGCGTGAGCTGATACTGGAATACCTGTTTGTATGTGATCCCCTCTGACAGCTCAAACCTCTTTTCTCTTGTAGATAATTGCTGTTTTTGGTGACTCTATCAAAGGTTATGGAGAGGCAACAAGAAGAGGAAGACGACAGCATGTCAGGTACCCCTTGGTGTTTTCCCTATAAAGACATCAGTTTTTGCACAGCAAAGATATTTTTGGATCACAAGTTAGTTTTAGAGTGATGAACTGTATGTGACACATCCTGTCACTTTTGATTGAACATAGAAGATTTTTGCAGTACCTCTTGTGTTCCGTACACCATATAAGTACAGTGTATATACGATATAAAATGCCAATTCTGAGTGCCTCAAAACAAGCAATTGACATCATGGACATAGAGCTCTCCAAAAAATAGGATGAGTCTGAGAAGTGTAGTACAGAGGCCTCGGTTTGCATGGGTGGAGCAGTAATCTGACAGAAGTTTAAGTCTGAAACTATACTGAGCTGATACACAGAATGCTTTTTGGTACTTGAGGCAACATCTATACTGTGTATTTAACAGAACATCTATAATCTAAACCTTTAATAAGTGTGTCTATGTATTACTTTCCTTTTGAAAGAAGCAACAGAATTATTTCTTACAAAACATAAGTCCTCCCTGCTTTGTCTTTATTGGGTTATTTGGCAGGAATTTATTCAATGAGGTTTTATATAGGATGAGACACATAAGCCCAGACACAGGCTGAACCATGAAATTGAGATTTTTTATTTTGTCTGAGGAAAGCGACTTTTACTGATTGAAGCTTTAGCTCTTCACCAGATTCTGTGAAAAAAATGTTTAAAGTGAAACTGCTAAATGAAATTGATGTGCCCAAACATTTTGAGCATGTGTGTAAATAAGTTAATGTATTATGAATCAGCTTTCCTAGTATTTATTTTCCATAATTTTGAATGCCTAGTAATTTAAATAAATTTTTGAGCTGAGAACTGTGTAAGGTTGTAGAGTTTGCATCTGCAGTATAAGAATGATCTTAAATATTTGTCTCAAAAATCTACAGGGTTTTTTTGGTGTAGGAACACCTTGAATGTAAATTCACTGCAGTAAGGCTCTTCATTCATATTTGTTCTCTCTACTCCATCATGTCACTTTAAACTATATTGGAAGTTTGTTTCACAGTGTGTACCTGGGCATGACTGATGGGAATAAGAGATTGGTGCTAAACAGCAGTTCAAATAATTTCAGTAGGAAACATAAACTGGCACCAGAACTCTCATGGGATCATTAGTTTCCCAAAGTGGTCACTTTGAAACTGATGTGTTACTTATTTAATACTTGAACATAACCCAACTCCAGTCTAAATACCAGCATTTAGGTTGGAGATCTGATATCAGTGCCAAAGTTACACAATTTCAGCAGAACAAAATCATTGCCAAAGTAAGTAAAGCACATAGTAAACTGTTCGTTTTGATGTGGTTTAACCAACCTGATAATTAATTTGAAAAAACATGCTGTGTGTGTTTTGGCTTGATAACTTAGTTTAAGTGCCTAAAAAAAACTGAAAATCTTGGTGATGTGGGGTCCCTTCCAAAATGTCAGGCTCCAAATCTGGGGGTTTTTTAAGAATAAATACAAGGAGTTTTCATAGTCTTCAGCACTGGATTGCTTTTCAGTTTTGAGGGGAGGACTGGGGTGAGGGCATTTAAGCATTTCATCTCTTAATCCTCAGCAGCTAATTAGCTCTTCTAACTCCACTAGTCCTTAGGCGCTCACAGTAAAGCTTGAGAGGAGCAGTAGAGAAGGAACCCAAGGTAGCATAAGGACACCACCGGAATACACTTTCTTACAAAATCAGTAAGCAACTCCTCTAAGTAAGTTTAAGTTTGAAGTCTTAACTAGCATATAATCTGTATTCTTGCTGGGTGGTTGGGTTTTTGTTTTGTGTTGCTGTTTTTAGTCACATTGAATACGTAAAGGATGGACTGAAACATATGCGTTTGAAGTTCTATATTGAGGGCACTGAATCAGGGAAACAGGGAACGGTCCATGTGGAAGTCAAAGAGGTATGTACCATTGCTTGATACACCTGACAAGCTTAGTCTTGAATTTAAGCTACCAAAGAGAAAACAACACTCTGAAATTTTTTTCTTTCCAGAATCTTGAAACAGGAAGATTGGAGGTTCGCTACATATTTGTGGATGTTGAGACCTACCCGAGAAGAACCATTGTCATAGAGGACAACAGATAGCCAACAATCAAAGCTGCTGCCTTATCTCACATTGGAAAATGTTGTTGTAGCCAGTCTGCACATGGATTGTGTGGTGTTGCCAATTGTGTCTCACAGCTTGAGGGCTGTGTTACGGAAAGTAGCCTCTCAGGGCCTCCAATAAGGACTTTTGCTAATCACAGATATGCGATTTAAAGTGAAACCAATGAAATATAGCACAACTATCATGGCAGATATTCTTGACATAGGAAAATAATGCCTCCTAATAAACAGTTTAATGCTGGATAATACTTCTGCACATCCAAAACCCAAGTTTTCCAAGGTTTTACGTTTGGATGGGGAGTTTTTTGTCTTCCTTGGCTTGGATCTCCCACTACCACTGCAATAAAGAAAGGGGTAGTTTAACTGTAGACAGAACTCTACTGTTTTCATTTTGGATACCTTTGTAGGTAAGAAGGTAAAATGTTAGTGATGTAAAAGAGTTCTAGGCATGTAGGGGTAGGAATGGTGGAGGCACACACCCATGACAAACAACTGAAGATAAAGACTTCAGTATTGGTGTCTTCTAAATAAATTACCAGCAAACAGAACATCACTACCGTCTGCTCTTTCCAGTGTTTGCTCTTCTGATCCACATGGTTGTAGCAAGGTGGGGGTTGGCCTTTTCTCCCAGGCAGCTAGTGACAGGACAAGAGGACATGGCCTCATGCTGTGCCAGGGGGAATTTGGATTGGACATTACCTTCAAAATGTTATGAAAAAACACAACATTCCATGTAAACTTCTCTCTTTTCCACCTTATCTGCATCTACATGTGATAAACACACGTGATGTTTTTCAGGGCATGTCTTTCATCTGTAAAGTGTTGCACATTATTTTCTTTTACTGCCTGCATCACCTTGCTAGCTAAGCAGATTTACCAGGATGCTTCTGTATATTTCATGGATGGGAGACACAGCTGCGAAGGACATCACTTCTGTCTTGTGAAAAAGCTGAGAATATGCTTGATAAAATGCAGACAGAAAAGTAGCAGAAGAAATCCACCTTTATCTGACCTTATATATAATATTGTTCTTAATTTGAACCAAATGACAAATACAAGGCTCAAATGCTTTCCAGTCTCACTGGAGGAAAGCTTTTTGGTATCCTTTTTCTAGGAACATCTCATCAGTGAAGAAAAAAAAAAAAGAAGTTCATAGCTTGATTTATCAGCTTTGTACTAGCTAGATACCTATCACCAGCATGATTATTTAAGCCCCTTGAAACTTCAAGAGTATTAAAGCTTTATAGGAATGTAGGTTGTCTGCAGAGAAAAAAAAAAAGTTCAACATTTTTTGCTAACAGAAGTCTTATGGGAACTGATTACTTCTTTCCATATTCCTCCTGAGGCTGAAGTTGTCTTGTTCTTTATGGACCAGGCTGGCCCCCATGCTTAAAACATTTTTTTAAATTCTGTTTTATGCAAACATATATATGGAGACACCTTAATCAAAATTAGGTGAAGATGAGTTGAACAAGACATCTGGAATAGAGAACATTGATCTCTTGTGTTTGCACCAGAGGGCAACGGCTGAATTCACTGAGCTTAAACATAATGTTTTTGAACACCCTTTTTGTAATTCTGAAGAGTGTTAGCCTCAATTTTCCTTATGAAGCTGCCCCTGCCTTGCTGGATCGTTTTACTACCAGTAAGTCACGCAGAGATCCTTCTCCATGGCAGGGAGGTCAGTGTTCCATCCCCTCACTGGAGTATGTCAGGCTGGAGAGGCAGCAAAATAACTGGAAGGTTCACCTTCAGTTGTCAGTAAACACAAGCAGTAACCATTTCACTGATTCCTTTTTAAAGCTCTTGCTTCCTTTTCTCTTGGAAAAACACAAAATTAACAGCATATACCAGTTACTTTCTGAAGTGTCATGTTATTGCTACTAAAGCATTGGGGAAAAAAAAATCAAGGCTGGCAAGTCAGAGCCAAAGGAATTTTCATGGAAATTAAACACATTTTCCAGAGTTTGGTTTTGATTGTTGCAGAATTAATAAAAATATATATTCCCAAAATCCCTCTCTCCTTTAGGAAATGAAAATAGGTCGCTCACCAGTGAAAGGTTGTTTTCCCAGAAACACTGTGTGGCAGACTATTCAAAACATGTTTTAGGTAGGTGTACAACTTGGCCTTAACTTTCCCATCTCTACATTAATTTTTGTGGATGCCAAAACCTGTGCATGCAGCATAGGCAGCCAATATCCTTAGAGGTTGGTTGTGGGAATAATGTTACTATGTCATCTCTATGACCTGTGTTTGATTCTAGGTCCTGTGAATACTTGCTGTATAGTGACAAAAAGAAACACCCCTCCAGGAAATTAACTCAGTGGAAACTTTAAAATATCAAAAAAAGAAATTATTACTCTTTCAATAAGCTTCAATAAACAGAAGCTCCTGCAAAGAAAATGTAGTTGTAGACTGGGAAGCAAAAGTGGTGTTGTGCATGACTGAGTCTAAAAATAACCTTGATACCTAAATATTTTCTGCATGGAATTCAAGTTTCAACAACTGATTTAGGCAGTAGAGTCATGATTTCAGAAATGGTTCCAAATAAATGCGTGTCTGGTACAAGAAATTTCAACAAACTCATTTAACAAGCAGAGAAGACAGGAATGTGAGTAAGACAATTACTGTATCACATGCCAGCTGCAGAGATTAAAAGACAAAACGTGCTGAGATTTCCACTAGTAATTTCAGTTCACTTTGCTCTCAGTCTCATTCACTATCACAACATTCACTATCCACCCTAATACTTGTGGGATTATTCCAATATGTATATTGTCTGCATGCTAAAGTGTTGCAGATTATGCCCAAAAAAACCTTGAGGACACATTTTGAGTCCAAGCCTGCTTTTAGGATTCACTGCAGCTTGTAAACTGACAGAAATACATAAGGCAGGCACAGAGATTGGAGAGAAAATTTAAGGGAAAAATAGTTTGAAGGAGCAAGTTTAAAGGTGATAGTAAGGGCTCATAACTGGTCTCTGTAGATGGGGTTGTGAAGTCTGCTTGAAGATCTGGAATGCAGTTGGCACTGGAAAAACAGAAATTTGAAAGCAAAAAGATCTTCCTCTTATTTTGAGAGGGGAAAAATTGTTTTGTCCCTAAAGAGACGTTCACTTGCTCTGAATAGGGAATAATAGAAGTCTGGTAGAAGTTTTCCTTAGGCATCTGGGAATGTATTTCATTATGATATACAGTGATTCCAAACAGTACTATAAATAATTGAACAGCAGAAGTATTTGATAGTTTTTCTTAGTAAATTCTCAGGGTTTTTTTATTCTGTCTGTGTTATGTAAAATAATCTGTAGGAATTATAGAAAACAGTGAATTAATACCATCCAGTATTCAAATTCGGTATATTTATACTTTTTAATGATATATAGTTAAAAGTTGAAAATATAGCAAAACTGTTTCACAATTTAAGGGAAACAAAGGAAAGAAAAACAAAAATTTCATTTCCTGGGAGGAATATGCTGTATTTGATTCCCTTCATCTCACATAGGTTATTGTGGAACATTTGTAACTTGGAAAATAAAAATATTAAGCACAGATACCCATTTCAGTATCAGATCACTGTGGAAAGCCTCTGTTTGCCTCTCAGGGCTCAGCATCAAACTACTGCATTTCATTTTAATACCCATGTGAAAAAGTTCTATCAGTTCTGGAAAAAGCATAGTATGGGAGGGATGCCCTCACCTGCTCCAGCCCACAGCCATCCTGTGGCAGATCAACCTTGGCCAGCACCCAGAGCTGCTCCCCCCACTGCAGGATGGGAGTGGAAATGGGGACCAGCAGAAATGAGAAATATTGGGGGTTGTGAGCAAGACAGGGAGATCACCTGCCAGTTAGTGTTGCAGGTGAACTGAACTTCAGAATGAGCTCAATTTATTGCCCTTTGCTGGCCAGAGCAGCAGCGTGCCGCAGTGGTGAGCGCCCAGCGGGGCTGGCAGCGCTGGTGTCTCTGCTTCCAGATCACGTTCAGGCCTCTGCCTCCACATCTTAAAACCTCCCAGTACTGTGCTGGGAAACCTTTTCAGGATAATCGTGTTTATCCAACCTCTATTTAATTACAATTCCCCTTTATCAGAATCACAATTACCTTCTCTAGCATGAGTGGCTGCCTTGTATTACTACCCACAATTAACTCTATTAACCTTTTATCCAGGCACATTTTTACCTTTTATGAGAACTGGGTTGTTTTTCAATTTCAATCCTAATTCTTCTTTTTTCCATTAAAAACATAACAATCTCAGCCATAACAACATTTTATTACAGTTATACACGTACTAAATCATGGCTATATTCCCTGAGATGTGATCTGCTTCATTAGTGCTACAACCTCCGTAGAGGAGCTAGAAGTGAATTGCTATTTTGCACGCTGTCTGGGGCCATGCATTATCCTGTGTTTTAATAAAATGGAGACAAATCCTAGTGTTGGAGTCCAGATTTGCAAAATGCCAGTTGCTTTTTGGTGTGATACCTGGTGAGGTACAGTTGCCTCCCCTCCTCTGTGTGGCTGCAAAGCCGCCACATTCAGGGGTCTGACACTGGTGTAGGGATAATAGTGGTGGAAAGAAATAACTGAGGCATCTCAAGATTAAAGCAGCAGCTATCAACTGCCTTGAGCATAAAAGCCTCATAATAAGCCACAACTGTTTTTCCCTGAAAACATCCATGAAAAATGTCCTGCTGTGCTATTTTTTTTGTATATTTCACACTTATTTTCCTTGAATTTCTCTTTTAACACATTATTTGGGGAGTCCTGCCAGCCTCTGCATATATTTCTTTTCCTTCAAAATATTCTGCTTAACTTCTGTGTCTGCATGTCTCTTCTTTACCTATACTTAATTTAGCAGAATAACAGCTAATCTCCCTCAATTTCTCATTGTAAGATATTTTCTAGACCCTTGACCAACTTCATTGCCCTTATACATATATAGACCTACGCATAAAACCACTATAAATATCTAATGTAGAGCATATATGTTACAGAATATACATTATGTAGACAAAATAACACCTATCTACATATATGTATATATTTATGTTTTTGATTTCATCTTGAAAGCTTTTCAGGTAACATCAAAATAAACCAGCTTCTAGGACCATTCTAAAACAGACACCTCCCACTACTGCCCAAGTCATGGTGCAGAGCTGGTCTCCAGGGATGTTCCTGAGAGCACTGTGATCCTCATAAGCCACATGGAACAAACAAGTCTTGAATTCTATGTGGTGGGTCTGATTGACACCTTCATTTTTAACTGATATCCAGCACCCCATCCAAACCTTCAATGACTGACAGGTACAAAAGCTCCAGACATCTCTCAGTGGCAAATACTTCAAGGTGAATTATGAAGAAATCAGATAAGCAAAAGGATGTGACTTGTGCCAAGATTAGAGCCAGTCAATTCTAATCTCTTCTGTACTGAGTGAATCATGATGGCAGTTCCTTCTCGATAAGCCATCCTGCATTATAATGGTAAGGGCCAGTAAAGGAGTCCTGCCTTGCTGGTGGTTGTCAGCCTTTGGGATGGAATTAGAAGTGGAAGTATGTGAACATGGCTTTTGTGCTTTTGTAAAAACGCATTTTTCACGTGGGAAGTATTAATCCTAAAGCAACCATCAGTGTCACAGTCAGCCCCATCTACCCACAGGCGGTAGCCATCGTGCTGTACTACTCACACAAGGGATGTGACACAGGGACTTCCTTTTCACAGAGAGCAAGCTCCACGCTTCCTGAACAAAGCGTTCCTGCGTAATGTCTCCAAAATAATTATCCACCACAACATAAATATCAATGCATACACAAAATAAAGGGAAAACTCATATTCTAAAAAAATGAAACATCAAGAAAACAATATGTATTCCACGGACTGAAATCAATGTTTTTAGATTTAGCACACTTCTATGAACATTACCAAGTAAAGCTGTAACCAGTGAGCAATCTTGCTGTGTGAGAGCATTAAATACTCTGCTATGTGATCATTTGGATGTGGTTACATTGCTGCCCCTTGCCACAGAGTTCAGGAGCAACCAGCACATACATATCCCTGTTGAGGTCATTATGATGACTTTTATAAAGGGTTCTGCTGCTGTGCCAGCTGGTGCCCTGCTTGTGGGAGTCTTCAGCTTTCAAATGGCAGACATCTGATGGCTTTCTAAAAATACATTCTTCTCAGTTTTGGAGCCCTGAGGATGGTTCTTGTCTCTAATTCATCTCTTCTCAGGGAATAGGAGACCGTTTGCTGGAGGCCAAATGCAGGCTGGTCTTTTAGACCTCTGCATACCACACATGTCCCTCAGGCCACGCTTTCTGCAACAACTCTGTGCAGATCTTGCTGGGATTTTAAAGATGAGAAATAACTTGGGTATTTTTGAAACTGCCTGTACATTACCACTGCTTCATACAAGGTTATGTACAAATCACGCTTTCACACTGAAATTATTTACTTAGTAGAAATAAGGACATGTTAGCAATGATACAGGTTTTTTTTTTTCATCACACAAATAGATAATGAGCACAGAGCTGGCATTCAGAAAATACTGATTCTATGATAGATTCTATCCTCTTTCTCTTCTGTGGATGAGGAGTATTTTTGTCTTTCTCTCTGATATAATAATCACCTGTCCCAAATGTGAGAATCAGGTAAGGAACTGAAGCTGCAGACAGCCTGGGCAGGTGAGCAGGAGCCCTCAGAACAAAACAATGAGTTTGAGGAACCCACAGGGATCCATTTTCAAAAATTCTTGATTTCTAAACACATTTCAAGTCAGTACTTGAAACCATTTTTCCAGGAAGCTGATCTCATTAATTCTGTCTATTAAAGTCATGAGTAAAGAAATTGTTTAATAGTATGTCACAACATTAAAGAAACTAACACTATTAACCTTTCACTCAGGCCATTCCTCAAGAAAAAATCCATTATTGTATAGGAAGTTTCATAAGAAACTGATAATATTAGCACTGATAATGAAGGGTCGAAGTGTCCAGTAGCCCAAGCCTGGTATTCCTGGAAATCCTACATGCCTGCACTGCAATTAATCTCTGGTTTTAGTGAAAAAGTCATCAGACTTGAAAAAGAACGTGACCAGAGGCAGAAGCTCGCTTTTAAACTCAGGTTAAAAAACAGCAAACCAAAGAATTGTATGCATAGCAGAAGAAAGCCCATCACTTGAGGACAGTATGAAATTCTTTATGCCTGTGAAGAATAAAATACATTTCTTTGAGCTGGATGCAGTTTTGTTACGACGCGAACAGCAGCCGCAGCACTGTGTGCTGTGAGTGGGAGCACATACATCCCTCTACGATATAAACAGCCCAAAAGCCACAAAGTGGAGAGCAGATCTTGATTTTCACATTACAAAAGGAAGAGATGCTGCAGAAAGGATTGAGCTTTCCTAACACTGAACTGGGAACTTCATCAGGAGATGATAAATAATAGTATCCTAAGCCTATTCACCTTTTTTTTTTTTTTACTTCCTACAGCATTCCTTCTACAGTCTTTCTGGATTTTAAGAAACAGCAACAACCATCAGTAAGTCCTTCAGCTGCAGGGAGTGCAGCTCCTGCAGCTTTTTTCCATAATTTGTAGTTTAGCACCACCTTCCTAGACACCAGAGAATGGCAGCTTTGCCCTGCCAGAACATTTGGCTTGAAAGCCAAATGAACAAGAAGGAAAGTGCAAAGAAAGGTGGTTATTTCCCTGTCTGTTTGAATTACTAGACCTTTTTTCACAAGCTAGTATTCTCTGTCCTCAGCAATTCTTGCTCATCAGTGTTCAGAAACCATCCCACAGACTAGTGCTACCTGTAGCACTTCATTTATGTCTCTATAGCTGTGGCTCTGTGCTGTCACAATTTCAGGGCCCATCACTTTTGTTTCCAAGTCCAATTTTGTTTCCAATGTTAACTGTATTTTATGCTGAATATAGTGAATTTTAATGTTTAAAAATGAGCTTGTGAATGCTTGATATGAACATGGTACTTTCACTCAACATTAGTAGACACAAATTTTAACCTCTTTTCTGCACTTCATGATAAATAGCTGTTGAGGAGAGTTTTGATGTCTCATTGAAAAACAAACAAAATTGACAATGGTGGTCTGTAGGCTCATAGTCCAAAATATAAACATGTTCTTCCATAATTCAAGGAGCTGGTAAGAAAAAAGGTGAAGGTGACAGGTCGGTAACTGACCTGCACTGGTGTCAAAGACAAACCCATACCTCAAAGAAGATTCATGCAAAGTGTGTGGATTTTTTTAAAATTCATTCTTTAGTTTTCCCTTTCTGTGTGCTCCCCAGCATGCCCTCACTTGCATGGGGCATGTCCAGGATCAGCTACCCAAGAATAACCTAATCACAAAATTACCTTACAGTCACCCCTGCAAAACCTCCTTCTAGGCTGATCTCCTTATCCTGTGACCCAGAAGCTGCAAATACCCACCATGACATGACCTGTTTTGCAAAATTCTCACATGTTGATCCCTGAAAACAATCTAGAGGTCTGTGTGCTTGGTGCTTGGCTTGGGGCTTCCCATCAGCACTCTGTGGGGAAGTCCCAGGAGGTGCTTGCTAAGACGTGGTCACCAAATTCTGGGTGACACATCACCATCCTCCCCATGTTTCTTGGGACACTCCCGTGGCTAAGCTGCTTGCTGCCATGTTGGATACTGAGTTCCATCCCCTCTTAAGCCTTAGCTTCCCTCTCTACTTTATTCACCAACTAGAAAACACTTTTATTGTTGGGGAGACCTCTTTGGCATTTTGTTCCTTCATTTCTTTGCCTGTGCAATCACTCAAGTGCAATTTGGCTGGGAATATAAAACAACCTCTCATTTTTGTGTCTTTGAGGGAAGAAAAAACCCCATGATATTGCATATTAAGCAACATTTTCCCTGCTAGGTATCCACCCATCTATCACACACTTTTCCAAAATCAGTACCTCAGTGGCAAATGATGGCAGTTTTAATTAAGGCAGTGAGTTGAGAAATGGACACTCATTTAACATCTGCTGACTATGGGCAACAACACAGAGAGAAAAGTAAATTGTAAGAAAGGAACTGCAAGTGTCAGCCATTGAAAATCTTCCCTGAACTCCACATATGAATCAGGTAAGGTTTCTGGAGGCTACCTAAAGAAAATGCATGTGAATGAGTCTTTTAAGGTGTATTAGTTTAATTTCTTTACTATTCTCATTCAGAATTAAAAAAAAAAATCATAAAGTGGCCTTAATTTAATTTATTTAATTTCCAAGGAGAGCTAAAGCAGATTGAATTAAGGAAACTGAAATTCCGGCTAGGAGTGTCCATGTAATACATTTTAATGCAGTTTAGTTCTTCACTTTTCAATTCACATCTTTAATTTGTTGAGGCTGCATTTCCAGTGCAGCCCTGAGAAGCCAAACACCAAATGCATTACTGAGAAGAATGTCATGGTAGTGTGCAATGCTAAACAAATATATATTAATTTTTGTCCCACTTAATGCATTCTAAAAATATTTCCACAGACATTGCTACTCAATAGAGGCAACTGCATGAACACATATACCTATGTGCTTATATGGCCCATATTTTTGATGCCCCTGTTAAAATTTGAATTTTACTGAAATTGTACCTGGAGTTTGCACAGAAAATGTGTTATATAAGAGTATTCTTTCAACTGTATATGATATTTACCTTTGCAGGAAGTACTCATTTTCATGCAAACTTGCCCAATGTAAACAGATTATCTCCTATTCACCAGGGAAACTGTTTTTAGTTGTCTGTAATTCTCTGACTGTCCAGACCTTCTCAGACACCAATCATTACATCTAAAATCCCTCTGAGATTCTCTAGTATCAGATCCAGACCAGCTACAGTGTAGGACAGGTAGCTTAGTCAAAAAAGCCATGGGGAGGACTCAAGCATCATGGCATTTTCCAGTCATAATATTTATATCCCCAATTCATGAAGTTGATTTTGGTAGGCTCTGGCTTCTCTTTGTAAAATGTTAGCTCTGTAAGTGAGCCAGCAGGTATCTCAGAGGTGTTGGCACTGGATGAAATAGCCCTTTACAGCCGTGGTCCATCAAAAGTCACAGTCCTGGCAAGGACAACCAGACAAGTAGGTAGTCACCCAAGGCTGGTAGGGCTGGTAGTAAGATCTTCTTCTTCATCCCCATCTTCTTTCACACGTAGCATTGCTGGCAGTGCCAGAGGCCACAAACAGCAACACCTGGGGACTCTGGGGTATTGTGAAAGAGGAGCCTGAAGAAGGATCTGTGGGCTGCCCTTGAACAGGAGTTATGGACTTCAGTCACTTTGATTTAATGCTTTTCTTCAGTGTAGTCCATGTCTTCTCATGAATAACAGATGAGGAAGTCAAACTATTGTAAGCAGTGAGATATGTGTACCTGAAATGTACTGGCCGAGGGAAGACATTTGTTTGCCAAGCAATTTTCCATCTTTCAGGTAAGTGAACTTCCCAATTAGCTCCTGAGCATGGTATTTGCATGAAAATCATTCCATTAACGACGCACTCTTTGTCTCCAGCTGCTGCACTTCAAATTTTATGGCATTGTGTGTTGTTAGAAACTTGAACAGAACAAAAAGCATACAGAGAGAACAGAAGGCGCACAGAATTAGCAATTATTGTTTGATGAATACAAAGTGATAGCGCCAGCTATAAAAGCTGAAAAAGTTGTGCTTACAGTTCTTTAACAACTTGGAATTAAATTTTACACAAGGAGCATCTGTTATCAGCTGATTTTCCCCCACACTCCAAAAGCTTCAGTCAAGATAGTTTTCCCATTTCTGGGGCCAAGGCTGAGGAAAAAATGTGTCACTGCATTTCTTCTGTCTGATATAAAGCACGAAGACCTTCTACCGGCTCCAGCAACCTCCGATTTGAAGTAGAGATTTGGATTTGCCTGCAGACAGTTTGTGCAGCAGAAATCTGCACTTTCATTCCCATGAAAATCCAGGCAAACTTTTCCAATAAATAAATGACGATGATTGCACTTGTCTGCTTTGCAGAGGCCAAGGCCAAAGCCCCCTGCCCGTGGTTATTCCTCAGCACCCAGGATAGGGCAGCCACCAAATGCCTTGGGGCACTCAAGCCCAAGCACCTCAGGGTGACTATGCCCCATGCTGCTGGGTCATATCCATGTGGATGTCCTGCTGGGCAGCAGGAGATCCCCTGGAGCTTTGTAAATAGCCTTTCTCCTCTCTCCTTTCACCCTTTCCTACAGCATTTATAGCAAGCAACAGGGAATAGCTTTTCTGTGAATTGGAGGGTAATAAAAGTGCTGAACAGCTATAAAACAAGTGTCAGAAAATGACATCAGAGAAGAGCCAGTTGCAGTAAGATGCTGCAGACATGCTCCTTGTCTCTCCTGGTCTGTCACAACAAAATCTAAGTGTGGCTTTGGGTCATTCATTCAAGCTCTAAAAAGCATTATAGTCATCTTCTGACTTACGGTGAGTGGTGGCAGAAAAAGGGGTTATACTGTCACTGGTTTGGAGTACACATTCATTTCAGAGTGATTCTAGGGATAGAATTAAAATGGCATATTACTTCTAGGATATCTGAGTAAACCTGATTCTTGTCTTAGTGTCTGTTTTAGCTCCATAGCATTCTGTGTCCACAGCTACTAGACACAACATAAAAATATTGCAAGATACAAAGTAGTCCATTCCCCAAAGTAGAGCTAAGCAAAGAAGTGAAGAACCCAATGGAATGCTGTATCTTTTTAGATGCAGAGGGCCCCAAAGCACCCACAGTTATGGGAATGACCCCTTAAGGAATTCAAGAAGCCAAGTAAGTTCAGTCAGAGCTAAGACTGTGCTCTCCCCCAGTATGTGTCTACTGGTGGCGGGCAGAAGAGCAACCTCCCTGCTCCTAGTGTTCCTTCTCCATCTGCAAAATACCCAGCCTGGGGCAGCTCACTGCCACACAGTGTTGGAAAGCATTGCCTAGAGTGGCTGGGTCTCTGGTGTTTTAAAAAAAAAACAAAACAAAACAAAAAACCCAGCTCTTGGAAAGCACCTAAATGTTTATTGAGGGCAAGAGCCAGCAAAACACCAAGCTGGCCGATGCACTCTGCCAGTGCAGCTTCCAGCGGGGCACTGGGGCTCCCCTCTGGGCCAGGTGCTGTGTCAGTGGGGGTATGAGGGACCGTGTACTCTTTATGGTGGCTGTCTGCTGGCACTAGGACAGGAGCAGGGAAGGGCTGCCTGCGGATCTCTGCATCGCGCTCTGTCTGGGCCGGCACTGGATGCTGGCAGAGCAGAACCCATGGAGGCAGAGGGCACCCAGGCCGAGTCTTCAACATCTTCCAGGGACAGCGGGCACTGATGGGCCCCTCCAGGCCTGCCTGTGGCAGCTGGCTCGTGCTGCTGTTCCTTGCTCCTGCAGGTCTGGCTCAATGGTGCCCAGTGCCAAGTCCTAACAAGAGAGTCCTGCAGGGTGCTGGAGCGTTTCTGGTGCTGAGAAAAGAGGAGCAGAGAAAAGCCCAGAGAGCTGTGGGGGAAGCCCACATTGATCTCCTCTGCAACTCCCCAGCTTTCAGGCTAGATGGGGAGAGATGCTTGGGGCAAACTGTGGTGAGCTCTCAGGGGGGACCTGAGAGGAGAGCTGGAGCCTCCAAGCCCCCAAAGCACTGTGCTCTTCACCAGACACCAGCTGGATTAGCACAGGGCACGTTCCTTCAGGAGGTGGTCAGAAAATCTGGGCAATGTTTGGCGCTACTGAAATCCCTGGCACTCTTGGTGGTATGTCTGGTCCCAGGGCAGGCACCAAGGATTCTACACAGCCCTGCATGGCTGAGTAGAGGAGCAAGAAGTGCTGGAAGGGGGTTGGAACCTCAGGGTCAATGTGTGATATGGGGCTGGTGTACTAAAGATGGACACCTGGAAAATAGGCAGCCCTACACCAGTGGGGGAGCCCTGGTGAGCTCCTCAGTGCCAATGGAGGGAGCACCCCAACTCAGCTCTTCCAAGGGCTTCTCTGGGGGTAGAAGTTCCTGACCCTTATCACTGAAGGGATAGGCTCTGGGGTGACAGTTAAGGTTGGAAGGGACCTCTGGAGATCACTATTTCCAAGGTCCCCACTCAAGCTAGGTCAAAATATACAGGTATTAGAGAGAATTTACTCCAGAGTAAAGAATTAGAGGTTTTATCTCATAAAATTTTTGTCATATTCTGCCAGGTTCTGTGTTGTTGGTCCTCCTGGTGCCGGTCTGCAATTGAGTGATCAACAAAAAATACAATTAATTGCTTTACTGGAAACAGGTCATGCCATATTCAGCATTTATCCTTCATGAGCAGCAGCAGTTGTATGCTGTATGTGTTCATGAATTCTTCATCCATCAATGCTGAAGGCTGTGAACATTCTCAGTGTAAATTTGAAACAGACTATCACACACCCTGAGTAACTGGTTTTCCCACTTTCCTCTGTCTTCTTCTCAGTTACTCCTTGCCCTGTTACTACTTCCATGCAGAACTGATCAGAGCCAGCCTTCCCTGCCTGGGTAACCAATGGCAATACTCAGCACCTGATGTGCTCACTCATATATAAAAATATATGTTTATTAATTATTTCAGTGATACAACTATTTGTCTTTCTGCTACTACCTGAACTTCTGTGGCCTGTGACAACTTATTTTCAGGCTTCTGTAAATAGTATTCTTAGTAGCTATTTAAATTATTATTTTTAAAGTTATTACCTCTGATTAGCACTTCAGAACATAGTGAAGAACTGTGAAATATAAAACTTCTAAACATTTCTATTTTCTAGCTACTCTAGAAGACCAGTAATTCAGTAACCTTTTTAATAAATGTAAATGGATCTCTCATTATCTGCTCTCCTGAGACCTTGAAAGTGTTAGTAGAATTCTTAGGTCCAACCTTACCTATCCCCAAACATCTTTGTGTCCCTATATGTCTTTCTGTCTTCCTTGGGTCCCTGATGACTCTCCAGGACACAATGCATATAAGAACTCTTCCTGTCTTCAGTTGTTTCAATGAAAACTCCAAAAAGGAAGACTCTTCATAAGGAATAAATGTTACATTTCAAAGGACATTTCTAGATTTTAAAACATCAGGTTTTAAGACTTTGAAAAAACATTACACTTTTAGGAAAACGGAGTATCATTCAATCACATCTTTTATCAGTCACATCTTTTATGAAGTGTTTTTGTTATATCACAACCAAACACTGCCTATTCACTAATCATGGATTAAGGTTCTTGAACAACATTTCTAATCCTTTTATTTACTTTATTTATCTCTTTATGCTTTGAATTACACGTCAGTATGCTCTGATTTTCATCACAATCACAAAGCCTACAAACTCATAAACTGAGAATCTTGGATAAATCACTTGACTCTAGAAATAGAAGATTTATGTGCATCTGTTTAAAAAAAGTAGTGCTGGAAGTAAAAGCCTATAAACTAAAAGGAAAGAAATGTTTCTTACCTATTTCTAATCAAATTCAAGTAGTAGACAAGAAAATAAAGTAGGAAAACTAGATTAGATACTTTAAGTCTTTTTTCTGTAAGAGCTCTTGGTAGACAAGATGAGGATTGTTTGTAACTGAAAGTATAATTTAATTGTTTAATCTTCACTGTTGTGGTTCTACTGAGAATTCCTAGTCACATGTGTTGGCCATGGAACATGGGTGTCTTGGAGAACACATAGGACAATGGAAATTATATGGCAATTCCTAAAAAAAAAGTAAAGCAAGGCTTCTTACTTCATATAGAAGTACAGAAAACTTAAGTTCAGTTCTCTGGAAAAGGAAAAACCTCTTCCCTTTGGTTATTTCTTTAGAATTTATGACATTCAGAAGAAGGCTTGAGTTTAATGACAGCAGAAGGGATCACATCAACCCTACACAGTGATATCTGCTGCCTCAGATCTGCTGATGCTCCATTTTGAGGGGGATTGACCACCACATAAAAATCAGTCCTGTGAATTATGTATTTTCTTCAAAACTGTTTTGTAGTTATCTAATGCTTCCCCTACATTGCAGTGTTGCTATGACAAGCATTTTACCCTGAATGAAAAATAGATGAAAAGTAGCTTGAAATGCAGTTTCTTTGGTTTTTTCCTGTACAATATCAATTTTTCTCTATTCATAACCTAACTTGTTCAGCTGATCTTTACAAAGAGCAGGTATAAGTTTTCATAGTGCTTTTGTGTACATCATGAATCACTTTTTACATAGCTACAGTGACATCCTATAAAATGGGAAGACAACTTCCGAGCAATGCTCACAAGTTTACAAACTTTCCCTGATAACCAGCAAGTTTGGCTAGACATTTAGTGATTTTCTTTCCAGTGCCATATGTCAACTAACTATGACTCATACCAAATTCACATAGCCCCTAAGAGGATAATATTAACTCTGACTGAAGCCAAATAACTCAAAGTCTTTGTGTGTGAGCAGGAAACAGACTCAACACAAATTGTTGTTAGATTAACATAGCAATGAAGGGGCTACAGCAGGCAGAGGAATGAGCTGTTGGGTTGGATATGCCTCGTGGTTTCTGAGAACTGACAAAATGTCTTTCAGAGCCTGTGGGTATTACCACAGGATCAGTAGGACATGGCAAAAGTCCTACTGACTTAACTGAACTACTGCTGACTGGATGGATGCTCCCAGATATTTAACTGCTGAGTTGCCTAGAATTCATCCTGATGGATCAGCCTGCAGGCACTGATCCTGAATAACACAGAAGAATTTGTGATAGCTACATTGGCTGTGCAGTACATGTGTACTGCAAGCATAAAAATAAAATTGTGTTACATTGCACAATAACCATAAAGAACATACACATGAAACCATAGTAACTATTGAGAGTTGACAACTTTTAATCTTTCTCCGTTGTGCCAATAAAGCAGAAGTAGTGCCTGCACACATCAGGTATACCAATTAGTTCAAGACATGCCCCTTTTTTCTAGTGTAGATGTAAAATATTTTAGTGTTTCATCACAAAATTAAAGAGAAAGTGTATACTAGTTTAAATGACCATATACTGAATATAGAAGTGATGTAATAGTTCTTAATGCAGTTCTTAGCGAGTAAGGAGAAAATGTTAAGACTGTTAAAGAAAATAACTTAAAAGTAGCTTTTAGCTCTTGTACAGTCCCCTGGTAATTTCCTGAAATACAGTCATCTTTTCAATTAGTAAATACTTTACTAAAGCTGGAGTATTTTCACCAACACAACTCTTTTTTTTCACCCACAACTTTTACTGCTATTGGTTTCCACAATGAAGCCACACAGCCAGTAGTCACTTGCCCTTATCTGTGATGCTGTGTACCTCTGTGAAGCAGAGGGAAAAGGGAGTGTGCAGGAAAGTGAAGTGTTTGGTCTCCTGCTGCTGTTCTCTTGCTGGCTCCAGGATCCTTGGAGTCCACCAGAAAAAGATTAAATTTAATCTCCTCTCACCCCCTGAGTATCTAGATAGGCATTGTAAAAATACACAGAGATCAATGTTATTAGGTGACAGCATTATAAAAAAGAATATTTTAATGGGGTTCATTGGTAAGGGGCTCACTCAGATTAACTTTTTCACCTCAACTTCTGCCTGCAGTTATAATAAATGAAAAATCTACACTACCAATTACTGAACAGGCGTCTGATTAGTTTTATACCATACGTTTCACACAAATGCTTCATACTGTATAGACAAAAGCTCTGTTTAAAAAAACAATTTACTTCAGTTTAAGTCATCAGCACCCACAGAAACAGTGCTCAACAGCTTTGCTCCAGCTTTGCCCAAAGCCCAAGCTGAGCCTGTGTCGGACCTGTCACTTTTGCACAGTGCAGGGAGGACACCCTACAATGTTTCCTAAATCCATGGGCCAGACTACCTGAATGTCTGTGATTCAAATCGCCACTGCTACAACCTGTCAAGAGTTTCATTGCTGGATTTTGCTCTCTTGTTCATACTGCCTTTGACCTCAGTGCCTACACCTCTGTTTGCTGAACTCATATTCATAGGTAAAGCCCACACAGGACAGCACAAGGTCAGTGCAGTGGAACTGTGCAGAGAAACACATGCAAAACTACCCAACACATCTTTGCACTCACCAGGATACACAGCCCCACAACAAAATCTGGAAATGCACGGGACTTGCCCATGCACACATCAGGTATACTCATCTCCACACCCCACTTCTCTGCTTTGCAGGCTCTAGCCACAGCAATTACTCAGTCTCTCCTGAGCAGCTGCTCTCTGTGTATTTAGCTGCACAGGTTGCCAAGAATTTCAAACCCAGAGACCTTTTGCTATGCTTGCACGACAGAAGGTTTGTTATGGAAAGCCCGTGCGTGCACACCCACCCTTTCAGCTTCCACTATATGCTGATATTGCAAACTGCTTTTGGACCTGAGAAGTCATGGGAGAGACACACTACTCTTATGAAAGTAATCTGAAACTAACACATCCCACACCCACAGCCAGCACTGCCAATACTAAACAAATGGTAAATGGCAATAAATGAAAGGGAAGTGTAAGTGAAATATTTGCAGACTGTTTATAAACAACATTAGGGACTTTCCAGAGATGTGAAACAGAAAACTAATAAACAAGAGCAGAGAAATCCTGGAGGATTCTTATACACAAGTTGCAGTAGAAAGTCCCTGGAAATTATTTAATTAGAATGTAAAGAAAAAATATTTTTTATCATCAGAGGGAAAGTTGTTAAACAACCACTGAATGCAGGTGAATTATCTTTTACCCATAATTACCCTTAAAAATTTTGTCATCACATTATTAACTGCCGTGTTTAACAGGGAAAGAACTTCTTGCTTTAAAATTCTATAATTCAAAATTAATCTGTAGATCATCAGCTGCAATAGCAAAGGCCATAGCAATGTTGTGGAATAAGTACTTAATAAAGGCTGCAAGATAGATTTCCTGCAGAAACCTGAAGGGAACTGCACAATAGCAGTGCTGTTTTGTACCTTCTCTAGGACATACACAATGGGGAACAGACATCAGAATCTGTCTTCTGCAACTGCTTGCCTTGGTTTCATGTAGGATATCAACTTCTGATATGGTAAAAAATGTTTACAAAAATGCTTTATGTGGATGAAAATTAGGTACCACTATTAAGGGCAATTCATTCTTGCTACAAATACCATGTATTTTTATTGCTGTTACTTTAAATATCTCTCATCTGCAGGTACAGGCTGTTTTCCCCCTGGGTTTTAGAGGAAACAGTCTCCCAAAATCACCATTAACCCATATTGATCAGCAGCTTATAAACGTGTGTGACTGAACTGCTGCAGTATCAGCTGCCTTACTGGAAAGAAAGTTTGATGGTATTTTTCTCATCCATGTCCCTGGGAGGTGATGGCTTGTCCTAGTTCACTCTGAGATCCTGCCAAGGCCTGGGATGACAGTCTCAGAAGAGAATAAATCCCAAAGAAAAAGAATTGCTGGCCTCTTTTTGTACATGATTGATTTGATAGCTTGGAGCATAGAAACATATTCCTTTGTGTATTACTAGCAGAAAATTAATAGCCCCTTTCTTTTGCCACAAGAGTGTTAGGTGCTTACCTCATGGATTCTGCCCCCTTTCTAAGCTTAATTAGCAGGAATGAGTTTAGATGAGAAGCACTTTGGATCCTAAACCTTAGCTCATGATTAATGCTTTTGGGACATTTCAGCATGGTAGTGTTTTAGATTCTCCTCCAGAACATAGGGGATGTGTTCACCCTTCTCCAAAATATCTCTGATTCTGTGGCATGCAGTGACAGGCTACTCATCTATTGGAGCTGCTGATTTTTACAGTTGTGTATGCCTTGCCTTGTGGTACTCTGACACAGGTAAATAAATATCCACTGAATACATTTAACAGCTTCTCTTTCTTCTTGTATTTATCTAAAGCTTTTGTAGTCTGTTCTTGTTCCCTGACACAGGAGTTAATTGATGCACCAAGCAAAGCTGCTTTGACATCTCACTGCTGAAATGTAAAGCTGTAAAGTACTTAGGAGTTGATCCAGCTTTCCTGGTTTAAGGAAGGCTACTGCATGCCTTAAGTCAAAATGTCCATAGGAGCACAATTCTTGCCTTAAAGGGACTGCAACCATGCAGCATTGCATAGATGTAGTTACAGAAAGGTACTGACACAAAATAGGTATTTTGGGTACTATTCAGTAAAAAAGTTAATTTGGCCAAAATCTACCTCAATGTTTTTTGTTTGTTTTTTTTTTTTTAAATGAGTGTTTACATGTTACTTGAAGATGTAACTTTGAACAGGTAGGTTTTAAGAGAGTGTGAGAATGAAGCTTGGTGCCTACCCTGTCTCTCAGATGCATTTTGGATCTGCTGAGTTTACAAGGTCAAACAGTTCCTACAGAGTCAGCCCTGCAAAGCCTGCCAGAAAGCTGTCAAATTAGGGGGTTTTGTTGTTTTGTTTTATTTTTTTTTAATCTTCATTAATTAAGTTCCCACAGGAGAAAATGTTTCCATTTTTCAGCACCAGCAATTGTATCCTACTCTTTATTAAGCCCTTTAAACTATACTGAAAACTATGAAGTGGCTTGAGGGTTTTTGACTGGCTTCCTGATAACAAATAATATTGATTCTTGTCCCAAGTGCACTTGCAGTAGAAAAATAATTTGTTGTGAGCACCTTAGTTTATGGGTCTTGCCTGCAGCAGGGATTTTTTAAGACAAAAATCCCCAGTCACTTCAAGTAAAACTGAAAATATACATAGTTAATGTGCTGTTGAAAAAAAGTGAAGCAACCTTAGGTTTTGTATTGGCAATATATCCAATTGCCAATTAACATTAACATTTGGAGATACAGTCTCATTAGAGGGAAGGTAAAAGATCTAATTATAGGTGGGTTTTTTTACATCAGTATTGTGACGCTAACAACTTTAAAACGCAGAAATAATTTAATTTCTAAAACATGCATAATTGATTTCAAATATAGCCTAGATGCAAATATACTGACACAAAAGACACCATTCTTGTTGTCATGTGCAAAGAAGAATTGCTATTATAATTAAAATCCTCAGAGAAACTTGTTCAAATATTTAGTGATTTTCAGGTCTTGCTAAATTGATGCTGATTATTTTTCAGATTCTGCAGCCTTCCAGCTTGGGGAGACATTTTTGCTGTGAGTGTTACATGTTCACATAGATATCTCATTACCACTGAGGCTGAAACTTAAAATTAACAGGATGGTGGGGTTTTTTTCCAATTGTGATGACCACAGTACACAGGATATGCAGAGTATCTGGCAACTATAATGTCCTTCCTTCCTCCACCTCTTTAAATATTTGTTAACACTGTCTTTCTGCACATGCCGAATATTCTGTGAAGAAAACCCCATTAAATGATAAGGGTATAATGTGTGAGGAGGGAGATGGGGGCAGAGGGAGAGGCAGATGACTTAAGGAGCAAGCTGGAGGGAAGAAACGAGGTGGTGTCTAATGGCTGCAGGTGGACAGCTGGTCCCTGGCCTGAGCTGATGCCATCTCTCTCACCAGGACATGGAGAAATTGCCAGTGGTGACAGATGACAGTGGGAGAAACTGGGTTTCACAGGGGACTGAGGGGGAGGTGTCTGAGCAAGGGGCAGGCATGACAGCTGAAGGTTGTGCTGGGGACTTTTGGGCACATTGTACCTCCCAAGAACTGGGCATCCACTTTGGTAATGCCCTCCAAGGATGAGGATGTCACCAGTAGCAAAGTTGAGGTGGGATGCAGCAAAACTGGGAGCAGTGAGGAAAAAGTGATTTGGGGCAGGCTGTTTATCTGAGTGGAGATAGGGTGGGGTGGGGAAAGGGGCGTAAGAGGGAAGTTAAAAAGGTGATCAAGAAAGCAAAAAGGAAAGGATAAGGGAGAGGAAGATAAGGTGTAGAAACAGTGTTATCTTGAGGTAGTTACAGAGCAGCCCAGCCTTGGCCACAGGCTCACAGCACCATTCAGGTCTCAGCCCAGCCTCCTGCTCACAGCCCTGAGGTCAGAATTAGTTGCTGCTGCCTTTGTCCAGTTGAAACTTGAAAAACTGGGGATCATCAGTTCCAGGATGCCTAAACTATTATCGGTCGTCTCACACACACCAAATTTCATCCCTGCATCCACAGCCCAGATGGCTGGAGGCAGTGGGGTGCTTCCCCTGGACACATTGGGCATGGACCTCCCTTACCAAAGCTGCACATTATGGCAATGCATCCCTCCAAAACTGTTTGGCATGTCCCCAATGACTATTTGAAAGCATCTCATCCTTTCTGCCCCTCCTTGTCCCCATATCTTAGGTCATCTGATGGACACAGACACAGGGCAGGGTTTGTAGGAGGTGAGTGACTCTACAAATCAGGATCAACCAAAAATTTGCCACCGTTCACCTCACTTTAGCACTTTGCATTGAGCACTTTCCTGCAAAACTAAGGATAACATATAAGAAAGTGGTTTTAACTAGGATACAAATCATTTATGTAAACCAGGCTGCCTATCCAGTGTTTCAACTTTAATAAATTGTGACCTATTCATGACTTAACTCATTAAAAATTTTGGTACCTAGTCATCTAATCACTCAGTTCTCTGCATTTATCAGATTAACCAGGACTACAGAGGCCCCATGTCCTTGCATTTCATTTTTGATTTACTATTTACATTAAAAACTCTGTGATCCCAATGCCACCACCTCATCCTCAGGCAGCAAACTTTGTGATTTAACCACAGGAAATATTCTTTGTGCAGCCACAAGGCAGTAAAAGACCTAAAGAGGTCAGCAAGTCTAGGTCCTGCATCAAGGCCAGGGAAAATTACACATAAAAATAAACTGCCTAACCTGAAGACCTCTGGCTGTTTTAGCTCCACAACCAGCCATGCATGCTCTTCCACTGCTTCATATCCTTGGGATGTTACTGCAGCATGGTTGGACCTGCAGTCCCCAAATGTCCTCTGATCTTTGCCTGTGCAGAGGCAATTCTCAGTCATTCCTGCCCAACTGTACCACCTTTCTGTTATCACTGCGGCAAAAGCCACCCCTATCTCAAATTCATCAATTTTTTTTAATTCTAACCTTGTTCCTCTCTGCTCACATCTTCTTGTGGCCAAGAAAATCCATATAAGAGACACCTGGAGCTAGGTGTAAATTACCTGCTCTCTAATCTGGTGTGAGACACCAGTGAAGGTGTGGCTGGGTTCTCTCCATGTCAGCCTCCCACAGGCATTCTGTGTCCTCATAGACTCTAATTGTGCTCTGATGCCCTCCAGGGCATTCTTTAATGAATTTTCCTTTGTAGTTATCTAGTTATTTTTACAAATAGTGTCAAACTTAGTATCTCCAAAACCTTTTTCCCACTCCCAAATTCATTTGACAATAGGCAATAATTTCATAATTATTCAGGGGAAATAATACAGGCTTCTGATACCAAAAGTGACAGTTCTTTAGAAAATAATAAAAGATTGGTCAAGGCATTTTGTGCCCACGATAGTTAAAGAATTTCTTCATTGGCTTAGCAAAATTAGATTAATCCACTCCTATTCCTGCTATAATTTTCAAGCCCTGTCATAGAATTATAACTCTTAAAGCAGAGTCTCAGGATTGGAGAGGATGAGATACTTAAGTACTAAGAAAAAAACAGATGAAAGAGTTGCTTGTTCCATGCAAAAATACACTATGATACTCAATTCAAGAGGTAGCTGTTTTCTATCTAGAATACCAAACTAAATGTAGAGGTGTATTTAGTGCAAAACTTTGTTTCTAATTTTAAAGAGTTACTTTGAGGGTAGGTTTTTTTTGGTGGTTGATGTGCCAGTTTGTTTTGGTTTGAGGTGTTTTTTTGTTTGTTTGAGTGGTTTGGGGGTTTTTTTGCATGATTGGTTGGTTTGGTTGATTGCTGGGATTTTTCTTTTTTACAGTAGAGAGTGCTGTTATTTTCAAATTGACTTCACAGTGTTCCAGACAACAATAAGCTTCTGATTCTGTTTTTTTTCCCCTCCCAAAATGTCTGTTCAAAAGAAGGAAGAAAAGCTATTTGTACTGTGCCAGCACTTTAGATATGTGGAATAGTTTCTAGTTGACACATTTCATCACTAGAGGGAAAGCATTACAGTGCTCGTCTCAGCAATGCTGGTAGGCACACTCTTCTCTGGAGCTGCAAAATGTGCAACAGGTTTCAGCTGGGATGCAAAAGTCAGCACCTGCCCCACGCCCTGCTCCAGCCCTCACATCCCTGAGGGTGATCTACATTCCTATAAGAAAGACAGAAATGAAAGAGAAATGCTAACAAGGGAGCAAACCTGATCTTCAGTCCTATCTCTTTGGGATTTTACAGTACATTTTACCTTTGACTTCATTTGGTAGAAGTCAAAGTGAGTCAATGACAGGATTTCTAGTGTAAATGTTTAATTTCAAGATAATTTTGATTTCTGTCTCCAGAAACACTGTTTTTACTGTTTTTACAGTGATCTTCTGAAGTGAAGCACTACAGAAATAGGTATTGCATATGTATCTGGCATTAATTAGGTATTCAGTCAAATACTCATTTTTAATGGAAGAGTTGCCACAATTCAATTCTTACTTTTTTTTCCTCTTTAAATAGTTGTATGCTCCTTACCCTTCAAATATTTAATCTAATTATCAAGATATTTCAAACCTGAACTTGATGCTATGAATGAAAGAAATAATAAAGAGATTTCTGAGTGATTTCTTGATAGAAAAATCCTTACTTTTCCATTCATGCTTTTAGGGTTTTTGTTTTGCTTTGCTTTCCTGTCCCTTGCAGTACTACACACCAGTAACTACTTTGCTGCTCTGGCATCCTACTCACAGATGCTGAAAGATGGAATAAATCTTTGGATTGACACACGGTTACATTGACTTATACTAGGATTACCCTAAGCTCTGATCAGGCTTCTATATAATTTCCCAATTATATTGTTCCTTTAACCCACTGAAAATTGATTTTCATCTTCTTACACAACTTTCTTTGAATGCAGTTGAGGATTAGATTACAAAAATTTCAGGCTTCACAGATGACTGCCTGAACCCAAGCCTCATTAAACCCTCAGAGATCAGACTGAAGAAATACTTGCTATAATTCTAGCTTCAAACAGCTGTCAAAGTCCATCCAACTTTCAATGTTTCCTATTCTGTTCCAAAAACTCGAGTAGCTCTGTGCTTGCATCACAAACTGTTTACACAGTAATACATCAGGTGTCCTGGGAGGCTTTTTCTGCTAATGGTGTTTCATCTCCTGTGAACAAATACTTCAGCAGACATATTACAACCATTTAAAAAGGACTTAAAAGGGTTTTAGCTTCTATTCATAAATAACAGCAACTAGCAGAGAGAAGAACAAGATGAAAGAGAACAGGAATAGAGGGAGGAAAATAAAAAGCTAGGGAAATTGCAATCAGGTTACAAGCAATGGTTGGTCAAGTCACACTGGTGGAGACACCAACAACCTGCTTCCACAGTGTCTTAGGCTACCACCTCTGTCTTGTTGCTGCAGCTCACTTTTTGCTGGTGCAGGCAGGCAGGACTTCTAATTTATCTGTTTTGGAGTGAGAAATACCAAAAAAACCCCAATAATTCAGGACTGTTTCTAGATTTTTTTTTTTCCCCTCCAAAGAAATAAGTATCTTGGGGAAAAGGAAATTAACTTGCAGAAATCTTCGAATAGTGGTCCCTTACTCATGTGGGTTGGCTGCCCTGCAGCTGATTTAATTGCTCTTAATGCTTTAGAATTTAATTCAGAATTTAAAATTTAAATGCTTTAGAATAGAAAAATAAATAATTTTCTCTACTCACTGATTTAGCCAAAGTGCCTATGACAAATTTCATAGTGGTGCTTTTGGTGTGGAGCTTATATCTTTAGCCTGGAGCCAAGGAGCAACCTCTTTCAGTATTGTCTGCATACACATGTATACATGTACATTGTATACAAACTCACAGAAAAAGCTCAGTTAGAAAGATCTTCCTGATCTCATCTAGTCTGATCCCTGCTCAAAGCAGGGCCAGCCTTGAAGTTACAGTCAATGTCAAAATTAGATCAGATCTCTCAGGGTCATGTCTTGTCAAGTTCTGATTATCTCCAAGGATGGAGATCTATGCTCTTTCCATAATAAACAAGTGGCTTAGATCTAGAGCACAGACAGCTCAAGGACTTAACCTTTTGGGGTTTGTCTGCAAAATAAATTAAGGACATTAGTGGAAAGGACCATGTAAAAGCATAGACACTTCACCCCCATTCACTAGATCCAGACCTGGGTTTCAATTATAATCTACTGCTCTGATGATTAATTTTGCTTTTTCAATTCCAGTGTTTTACTCTCACCCTAATATCACAAAAATCATAGGTATTTTTGCTCTTAGGAGAAAAAATTAATTACAATATGTGCAGGTATGCAATTTAAGGGTTAAACTTAAAATTGTATCACGATGTTTCCTTTTAAGTTCTCTCTCACCCATGGACACTAAAACACTTCTTTTACTGATTAATAGATTCTGGCAATCAAATAGTCCAAAGTTTTATTGGCAGGACTGAACTCTTTTGCACTTTATCAATGATGAACCTTTTCAGAGAGCTATAAAAGTAATTAGTTAGGCTTTTTAATAAATTACCTGGGGGAAAAAATCTCAGTGACCACCTCAGACTTGTCAGTAAAATATTAAAATAAATTGGTGAAAATATTGGTTTGTTTCAAGGTAAGTTTCAAAATGTGTCATTTGATCAATTCCACCTTTATTTTGGAAATCTATGCAAAATATTGATATTTTACATTATAAAATATAGTTACTTAAAAATATAATTTTTTTGAGAAAAAACTAGCACAGGCAATGTTTTAAACACGCAAAATATTGAATAGCTAGGTAAATTTTTTCAGCTAGGTAGGACCCAAGTGAAATACAGGATGAGACTGGAGAACAAAGGCTGCTGTAACTTATGTCAAAGTAATTTCAGATGTTCTTTATGCTGCTAAAGGTCTCTCTGTTCACCAGTGAAGATTGCTGAGCCCATGGAGACATTGCCCTGTCTGCATTCTTCATCCATCACAGTCATGGCCACTGCAAAACCCTCACCTATGAAGATGGACTTCTACTAATATGCAGATTAGTAAACTGGGTTATACACCAACCTGGCACAAAGCTGACATCTCCAGCAGAATGGGGCTAAATCCACCAGTCCTTGTCTTTCAGAGCTATTTGGATCAGCAGGATGCTTTAGAGCATTTTTCCCCAAATGAGGTAAAAACTCCAGAATCCTTCTCTTTTTACCTGCCTCCCATCTCTTAGAAGAAAAGTTCAGCCAAGTTTATACCAACACCATTCCTCCCAGATCATGCCCTCAGGGACTTTACACAGAAGAACATCTATTTTATCGTTCCTGCAATCAAGGTGTCAATCTGCTCAGCCTGGTTAATTCCTGGGAATTCTCTGGAAACACATATAGATGCTACTGCAGTCATTCAGAAAAAACTTAAGTCAGATGGGAAAGCTTTTTGTGGATACTTAGAGGCAACACCTAGGCATAGTTTCTAGGACCTTTAGTTTTGGACATTGGGCAATACTTTTGTCTGGCTTCTGACACTCTCAGCAACAGCACATCAGCAGCAGGAAATAAAACAGGATCAAGGCCCAGGCCCCCACTGCACAGACCTAGTCCAGGCAGCTCTATTCCTCTCAGGGGGTGTGAGTGGCACTACACCCACAGCAGCAGCCAGACTACCTGCAGAGAATGAGCATATCCAAGGAGCTTGGTCACTGCCCACTGACACAGCACTCCATGGAGTGCTCACTCCACAGAGCTGTGGTCAAGGGAGACAGCTTCATGATGAGATGACCACAAAGCAGGGAAGTTGCTTCTGTAACCCCAGCTGGCTTCTCTCTGCTAGCCCAGGCCTCTTGTGAGTTGGAATTGCAATCAGCTCCTCTTGTCCTGCCTTCCAGGCAGAATATCAGCACACCAACATCACTACATTGAGAAGCCTGATCCCAAACCCATCCTTTAACAAGGCCTCATTTTTCATTTACCTGAATAAAGGCAGCACTTAATCTGAATCTAACCCTAGCCCTAGCTCAGTCTGTACTATACTGTCTTCAAGTTGTTTGCATTCCATTTTCCTTTTGGGACATCAGAAGGCAGCTATGACCCACCAAAGCATTTGTCCTGTGCTCAGTCTCCAGCTTCCTAAAGCTAAAACTACAAATGCAGCATCAGTCATAATCTTACCAAAATATCCTCCACTTAGAAAGTGGGTTGATCAAGAGATGAAATGGGGTAAAGTTAAGAATACTAGTTATGAAACAATAGCCAAGATTGTTATGAAATGAATGAATTTTTCCCTCTTGCCCAAGATATTAAAATTTACTGTCTGCAAAAACTTGGTCATCAAACCCAGAAAGTATTCTGTGTTTCTTTATGAAGTTGACCTGGCAAGGGGATCCTGGCACATGACCCACGTTTAACTTAGGCCAAAAGAGAGAAAAAAGAGCATTATCTGGTATTGCCAGAGCAAAATTCATCTTGCTACCTCAGACAGAGGCCAGCATTTTTCAAAACAGTTCCAGCCCTCTCTGCCTCTCTTTGAGGACACCATGATTTGGTGGCTCCTGACATAGGAGAACCAAAAGGGTTGGGGCTTTAAGTATGGACCTGAGGCTACAGTGAAGGTCTGGCTTCTGGCAGGACCTCCACCACCACGGGAGGCCACTGCCCCAGGGCCAAGGACAGCACAAGGGATGAGGTTACAGAGCCATAACTCGAGGGTGTTGAGAAGGCAGCAGGGGCTGACCAGCAGGCTGGCAACTGCAGGGCTCTCTGGACAAGCCTGCATTCACTTTCTTGTGAGGGTCCCACACCAGCTGCCCCATGGGGGATGGTTTGCTGGGTCAGGGGCTCATCCCAAGAGTATGATGGAGCTCCAGGAAGAACCTGTGAGCACATGCATGTGGAGCCATGGGCTCAAGCTGGGTATCAGACCCTGCAAAGCCCAGTGCAGGAAGGTGACTGGGCTGGCCAGGGTTTGCTGGGCTGAACTGTGGGCTACTTTCTGTAATTAGCACCACAACATTTCAGCACTTAAGGTTACACAGGATGCCTAGACCAGGGTTAGGTTTGGGATAATTTTTCAGGATGCATGAGAACCCAGGTTTAAAAAAATGGATTGTCCAGCACACCCTGCAGGCTGCAGCCCCTTAAAGCCAGCTCCTTCAGGTAACAGGACAAAAGGCTTTGCTTTGGCTCTGTAGAGCTTTGGGATGGAAATTTTGCTTTGCCTAGATCTGCACGAGGCTCTCCTTTTTTCTGGGATTGATTTGCTGCTTTAACAGCCATTTTTCTAATGACCAAGTAGCTACTCTGAACTTGCATTGCTTACCTTCCAAAGGTATAACCATGGCTTTTGTACAGAGAGCAGCAACATGCAGCTCTTGTGAGGGGGGTGAAACTTCTACAGTCTTAGCAGAATGATGCAATGCAGGCGTGGTATGAGAGAAAAGGCTGTAAAGGTGGGATCCTAAGAGGTGCTGTAGAGGAGTACAGGCACAGGATGTTGGAGACAGGGCATGGGCTGATGCTGAGCACTACAGGGCTATAACCAGCACACCAGTGGTGAGCAACAGAAGTGCTGACCTGGAAGCTGAAAAAAACCCATCTTAGGAGTAATGAAAATTAAAAATAACAAAAGGAAAGAACAAGTGTCTAGCTAAAATGTACCACATACAGAAAATTCAGATGTAACATCAAACTGCAGACCAATGAAGGAAGAAAAAAGGGAAATATGGATCCCATTAAGTGGGTCCCTAGAGGAGGAGGAGGAGGAGGAGGAGGAGGAAAG
>VWZP01001589.1:2450128-2530427 GCA_013396995.1 Dicaeum eximium
TAGTGAGCACATTAAGTGGGGGCGTGGAGGAGGAGGAGGAGGAGGAGGAGGAAGAGGAAGAGGAAGAAACCACCACCACCATCACCATACTTATCCCACTGAAGGATCAAAGGCTGTTGCCTGGCCATATCCACTCCCACCAGGCTGAAGCCATTGGCCCAGAGGAACAGTGGAAGAGTGAGTGGGATACCAGAGGAAAGGAGGAGAGCATACACCATGTGTACATAACAGTTCTGGCTGTATTATTATTACGGAGGCTTTCCAAAAATAATTTTGAAAATCAAACAAACAAACAAACCTGCAGAATAACAACTTTTCTATTAGTCTGATAAGACTTCAATTACACTAATGCTAAATTCTTGGCTAGTGCTGGAGTCAGAGTTTGGTTTAAGGTTGGATTCATGGCTCAGGTTTGGAGGGTTTTTCCAGAAGAGCCTGGACTGCCAAAGGGCTGTCAGGTGTGGCTGAGCTAAACCCATGTCATTCACTGTGATCCCTTCACATCTGTATCTACCTTTTTGCACATATTCTCAACTCTAACAAAAGCATTGGTCCCTGTTCAGTGACCCTGTGCAGAGGCAAAGCTCAGCAACCCTTGCAGGTATCAGCTGACAATTTAACCTACCACCACCTTTTTTAACTTATCAGTTGCCTTGGTATATCCCAAATTCCAGCTATGGCCAGGTTGTGGGTAAGGATGATGGCTCACAGACCTGTGAGTAGCAGTAGGCTGTAGCTGAGTCTGACTGGTACCACCAGCACTCCCACAGCTTCCCAGCTGCTCTGCTGCTTCTGCCTAAAGCTGGAGGCTTGGAGCTTAGTAAAGGCTGATGCTGAGCCAACAGGCAGGGAAATGGAGAGAGGCTTCCCATGGAGACCCCAAAACAGCTCACTGTCCCCAAAGCAGTCTCAGTTTTCCTTTGGGCTTCCTGCTCTCTGGTGTCTCTGAACTCGGCTTAGGTCTGAGGGAATACATAACTCTGAACATTTTTCTTTCCAATTTGGATACTGGAGCGTGACAACGGCTCTTAGGCAACAGAAATAGTTAATTAAGCAGGGAACCTCTGAATGGAGTTGTCATGCAACAGGGTCAGTTTAACTCTTTTGCCTTGGACTCTGTCCCGAGACTGTTGCCTCCACATAGACCAGAAGGACACAAAGTTCAAGTAAACAAAAGATTATTGGTCTGCTTGGGCAACTGGGAAGGACAGGAAAGATAAATTAAACTGCCTGGATAACCATAAAAAGATTGATTGTTGCTACATGGTAGGGATGGAGAAAGGATAAGAGGTTTATCCAAGTTTTGTGGTGACAAAAGATAGAAAAGACAACAAGAACAAAGCCCTTTCCACTTGTATTTGTATGAAAATTATTTAGCACATAGACACTGACTTAAAAAATTTACTGAGTATCTAGGAGGGAAAAGTTTCTTATAATTTTTCTCCTTTTAAAAGAAATTAAGACCAAATGCAAAGACAATGCTTACTTAAAAAAAGATCAGTCACCTTATATTCTTTTCTGTTTATACCCTTCAGGTTTAAAAATAATTTTCTAAGATTAAAAAGTATCTTTGACCTATCATTACACTGAAAAAAATAGATCTTAAGGGTTTTTTCCACAATTTTTTATCATTAAATGTTTTTAGTAAATAGTAATTTTTTACAGAAGAAAGGACAACACTACTCTAATTCAAAATGTTAGCTTCATTATGTCTCTGCAGTTAAGCCCACAGCCTCATGTAACTATTTTCCTCATCCCCACAGAAAACCTTTTTGACTGTTAATCAACTTAACAAATCCCCTGCAAGGATCCCAGTACATGGTCCCTTAGCACAACTTCGTGATGCCTCGCTTCTAAGGTCACTGAATTTCTCCTCATTAACATCTCCTTGCGTGACACAGCTGATCCTGGCACATCTTCAAAAGAGCCCCTCCAAGCCCTCAGGGAGGTGTTTGCTCTGAGAGCTTAGCAGCCTTCAGAGGTGCCTGTGAAAGGATATTGCAAACAAACACACACCAGCAGAAAAGGAAGAGTTACTGAAACACGAGAGGCAGCCCTGAACCATCATCACCCTTACGACCCAACCCGCTACAGCCAGGCGTGTTTAAAACCCTTCAGCTGGAGCTTTTAAACCCTTGGCCACAGAGGCTTCAGCAATGCCTTCAGCCAAAACACCAGCACTGGCAAGCATTGCGAAAACACACAACACATTATATGAATCTTCTGTGGTGGGTGTGCAGCACTTTTTCCTCCTCTGAACCATGAGTACTTAAAAACAATGAAACCCACCAGGAATGTAGGCATCCTCCAAAAACTCCCCTGGACACAGACCAAGGCCCTCCATGACTCAGAGCTCTGTTATTTCAGCAAGGTCAGAGTGAGTTAGCCTGAACTTATGGCCAAGAAGCATTTGGCCCAACATTTGTTAATGGCAGTTTCCTTCTGCCTCTGCCTAACTTTCAATTAAAGGCACAGCAAAACTGGGGAAGTGGGGCTGAGTGGGGTGTTCATACAGATCCCACAGCTGCCCCTGTCTATGTCATGCTCTGCATCACCCTGCTGGGGACAGAAAAGCTTTGAAAGAAGAAAACACTGCAGCAGAACTCACAAAAGCCATGTAATCCTATATGGTATAGATGTGAAGGAAAAAAATAATGAATCAGCTCAACCTCTTAGAAAACCTTTTGTTCCTTACTGATCACATTGTCTGGCAACAGAACAGCTCTATGTTTGGGTTGAGTTCTTTGTCTTGGCTTTATTTTGGCACAGCTACAAAACCCAGACACAGGTTTTGCTCCACAGGAAAAGGAATTAAGGACTCGAAAGAATGTGGAAGAGAGCTAATCATTCTTAAGTAAAAGTGTGAACAGAAGTTTTCAAAAAGAAAAGAACTGTTCAGTGCTCAGTACTCAAAGACGAGCAGCTAAGTCTGAGAATTTGATGTGTAATGAGACCTTTCCCTTTCTGTTATTAACATAAATCTCCATATATGGAGCCAGATAAACATTTGGCAAGATTTCATCAGCACAGAACAAAAATCCAGCTAGGCTTTGGCATTAAGCAACCTTAGGACTGACTTTAGCTCAGTGAATCTGTTTATTTTGCTCAAGTGTTTTTAATAAAAACTGCCTCTTTTTCATATCTGTGGCTCCAAGAAGTGCAGCTACCTTGACACTAGGTTTCAAGGTTGGAGTACAAATGGAAGAAGGGGGTGAAGGTGACCTTGTTTTACTGGCATAAGGCATCTCATGAATGCAGCTTCACTGGTACAAAATATCTTTAAACAGAGGAGTCAGACAGGAAGACTGTCACTGCCCAAAGGTAACTTCAGAGAGCCTCTGCATTTGAAAATCAGCACCAGTGAAATGTTGCAGGACACTCAGAAAATGGCATAAGAAAAGCAACTCCAATGTTTTGGGAAGAGTTTCCAAGAGTTTTCAAATCCATGATCTTTGATGCCCATTGCCAGGAGCAAAACTTACTTTCGTTTTACCAATTAAAGACTGTTAAAATTGCATTTACCTTCCTTATTTTTTTTTTCAATTGCCAGTAATTTAAAGAGCCCTAGTGAGTCCCATGGGTATTTTTATTTTGCTATCATAATTCTAATTGCTGAATCTAATTGTCTACCTGGTGACATGTTAACTCATAATATAATTAAAAACTCGACGACCTTTTGGATGCAAACCTCAGTATTTGAAGTGCTGGCAAACTATCCTTTTGTCTTTCAGAGTGGAAATCAAATCAAGTTCTCACCTTGCAAAGTCATAGAATGTACCCCATGAAATTTTTATTACTAGGGCAGACATAAAATGCATGTACTCTGACTTGGGCACATGAAATTGTAATAAGAAGGCTCACACTATTTCATTAAATGCAGGAACTGGAAGGAGGGTGATAATCAGGGTGTATGGTGTACCTTCCACTAAGGTATGAGCCACCTAAACAAAAGCCACCAAAACTTGGTTTGATACTATTTTCTGTTTATCCTGTTTATAGTGTAACACATTGACAAAGATATGCTAATTCCATTGTACACATAGAAGACAAAATTTGTCATATGCTGAGCAGCTGCTTGTGGCCTACACATCCTAAAAGGATTTGTGGCCTACACATGACTGATTTATGCAATAAGATGCTAAATATATATATACCTAAGCAAATGTGTTTCTGGAAGAAGACTTCTTTTTCAGGGCATTTTGATGGCGCTTTGTTGCATGGGGTTGATCCCTCTAAAATGAACACTGTTGCCCGAGTTTAAACTTTCTTTGAAGTTTTAAATTAAAAATAAAGTATGCTTATGATATACTTTTGATATATTTTTGTGGAAATCCTGTTTCCTTCATGATATTCCTAGTCACTGATCTCCAGAGTTAACATCTGAGCCAGGATATGACCAATGAATAATAGAAATCGTGGTATTTGTATGACATTTTCAAAATATGTAAGTCCTTTTTCATTATGTTAATAAAACAGGTATTAAAGTAAATTTCACCTTCTTCTAATAGCATTGTACTAGTGGATTCAAAATGAGAATATTAAGGGAAGTTTTCCCAGAAGCCATTTCCCAGAATTACCAGAGTGTTGTGTGCCAGAAGAAATAGGATGCTGACAGGCAGTCCCCTGGTTGCTTTTCAGTAACCCTGCACAGCAGGCAGCTGCAGTGCCTCACAGCTCTGGGGCTCAGTCCCTGCTTAGTTTCAAGGCAGAGCTTATTGTCTTAATTCATTCCATACTTCCTATTTCTAATTGTGCTGGTAGTTTACTTAGTAAACAAAAAGAAAATCTAACAGATGTACAAATTTGTATTTATGAGGGAATTTACACTCATCTGTTTGCTTGCAAGTTGCATTACTGACACCCTTTTCAACAGTGTTACTAGAACTCCTGAGCACTCCAAACAAAAACAGAATCTGTTTGCCCAAGGTTTTCTTTTACACATAGGAGTGAAGTCCCTGCAAAAATGGATTTAAAATATGTAGATTTTTAAAGTACAAAAGGAATGTAGTTTGGTGACTTGGGTTTTTTAACCCTACGTTGCTTTGTTATTTTTTTTAATTGCATAACAGCAGTTGGAAGTAGGAAAGCCATCTATTTTTAAGGGATTCACGAGTTTGTGACGACTTCAAGAACAAACTGAAAGGTTTCCGCATGAAAGTGTGTGACAAGTCTGGAGCCACAGTCTCATGCTTCATGCAAAGCAGAAGCAAGGCTCAGCAGAAACCAGTGAGGTTATGCCTATAGGAATGATGCTTACATATCCAAACTCACTCTTAACTAGACCAGAGTCTGCCCAGGCTGTAAAACTTTGTCCAAGAACCAGGATAAATATGCAATCAGTCCATCAGTTTCAGAAGAAACAACAATGCTGGATTCATAGCAGAGAGGAGAGAGTAAAAATCTCTGCACTTAGCAGTTAGGGCACAGAACTTGGAAAGAAAATCGTGGACAACAGTCCTTGTCTCACAGGCCGTTTCTCTTCTCTTCAGCCACTGTTCCTGCTCTTCCTCACCTGCTGGCATTCATCTGAAGACACCAATTTACTGTATGAAAAAGCAGAATTTGTTTTGAAGAGTCTGATCCTGTAGATATGTTGTTATATGTGATCTGAGACAGAATCCCAGATCGAAGACTCTCCTGGGACCTTGAGGCAGGATAATCTTGTCTGCTCAGGCTGGCACACCCAATAGATGCTGAGCTTCTCAAGCCTGTGATTGTTTTGCCTTCAGCAAAGGTGCAATAAATTATCTTGCATGCAACCAAGACTAAGAGCAGCCCACCGCCAGGAGCTGCCTGAGAGCAGCTAGTTAGCTTTAAGTCTGCACACCCCAGCTTGTATTCTAGTAACTTGTTCATCCATATCCTCATGCCTGAAGATCTCACTATGACAACAAAATATGTAATAACATGCATTCTCAAATATCTTTGTGACTTCCATGGGGTCAAAAAGTAGTTCTACAGAATCACCTGAAACAAAAGCAAGGTTTTCCCATTCTGACCCCGGAAGCCGTGACTGGTCAAATACAAACTTCCCTTAAATGATTTTAAATTGGTTGTCCTCCTCAGATTGATACAGAGAATGTTATCAACTGCAACACTACTCTGAAAATGGATCAAAATAAATACAATTTGCGAATCTACTCAGTTTAAAAATAAAAGTATGTATTTTTCTGTTTCCAGGGACCAGCCCACCACCCTGCTTCTAAGGTTTCTAAAGCAGCAGGTTAAACTCTTCTTTCATGTCTACCTTCAAGCACCTATGCAGAAAACACACCTTTTATGGACATGTCTGCATGTCACATTAAGACAAATGATACTAAAAGCATCAACTGTCTTCAGCAATCTGTAACAGGAGAATGATGTTTCCTTTCTGAAAAAAAGTCACTTAGGAAAGCACACCCTTTTCTTGGCTTACCTTTTTGTCTCTATTCATGCCCTCGTAAACCTTGAAGCAGTTTCCACAATGCCTTCCCCACCACTGACAGGTGAAACACCTATTAATTTCAAACAGTACATGGCTGTATTTATCCAAGACCCAAATAGGTGGGACTCCAGAGACACAGAGGAGTGCTTTCACCCTGCAACAGGCTCAAACGGGATTACCCACAGACCAGGATCAGTGGAAAAAGTGAAAATTTCTGTGGCAGTTGTGCTATTGGGTACAGCTCCTGGACTCTCAAGGTCTGCAGGAGTTTTTGGTGTTCTCTCCAGGAACACCAGAAAAACTTTCCCTGAGGCTTTTGTGTGCATAACTCTTCTTGCATGACAGTGCTACTTTCAGTGAGCAGAACTGACAGCCATGGGCAGTACAAGGGCTGTGTCGCCTAAGTGCAGCAAACTGTTTCAAGTACAGGCACAGGAATTATACTACACAGGATAAAAGTAAAAATATAATCCCTTACACATGAGACTGCAGTGCAATTGTATCTATTCTGAGCTTTGCTTTAGCAGCATCAATATGGACCATTGCATGTTCTCACTTTTAGAAAGTCACATTTTATGTCCCCACTTTTAAAAAACTTGCAAAGAAAATGTCAAGGATTGCTTTATGCACACTCCTACATGTAAGAAGATTAAGAACAAGTCTAACTAGTTTTCAGAAAGAACAGAAAATCCAGCATTAATCATCTACCAAGACCCAATGTTCCAACATTTTCTCATTAATTCATGTGCTTGTCTGCCCACCTACTTAAAAACTCGAAATATTTCAACACATAATGAATAAATCACAGGAAGGAATGTAATGAAGTATGAAAGTAAAGTGGAATTCAAATATGTCATCCATCAGTTACTAGCTTCACCATGGATGTGGACAAGCATTACAGCTAAGCATAGAGGAACATGAGTTTCCTCCTGCTTCTTGTTCCTTCTATGCCAATTCTGAAATTCTTTTCTATATTCAGGAAAAAATGCTGTAATACTATTATACGTTTTTATATATTTTGTGCACACTGATATAGCCCATTCATTCCCACTGAGTTTCAGTTAAATCATTGCCAGCCTTGCAGAAAATACAGGAACAGTTTTGCTTCAAATGCCCATGAATTTATAAGCACTCTTTTACCCTCAGTAGTCAAACATAGAGAAAATAAAAAATAGCACCTTTGCATTTTTTTGTCGCTGAAGAAAATTTGTGATCCACTTCCCTTAGCCTAGCTTTGACCACCTTGCCAGCTTCTCTCTAGCATTCTGCAAAATCCTGACTGCAGCACGATGACGGGAAAGGTATGGGACCAGCATGATGGAGCAAGGAAGCCGGAGAAAGGAACAGCACACTTTTTTCCTTGTCATCTCAGAGGGAGCAAGTGAACAAGCTGTGCTGGCTTTACTCCACAGACACCAAGAAGCAGCCAAGGCCATCTCCATTTAAGGAGGAGCTCCCCATTACTGTACATTTTTGTGAACAACAGAGGACATGGCAAATAAAGGCCAAAAATGCAATGCCCAAGTAATTTAAGGCAGTGTAAACATTACAACGTTGTACAAGTAGAAAATAAAATATGACAACTGAGTTAAAGCATCAACCACTAAAGCCAGCCTCTTTAAAAAATTAGTATTTATTATCAGACAATTTGAGCAAATACTTTCAGATTGGATCTATGGACAAAGGATTTTGCTCTGAGAAGAAGACTGCCAATTCCTTTCTTTTTGCTGTACAGACTGTAAAAACATTGATTACCCTTAATTCACTTGCTTTTACAATAGCACAGTCATTCTTTACCACACCCATCTATATTTTCTCTTCTCCTATTCATACTCTGAAAGCTAAAGTCACATAAAAAGTTCTATATGAAACCTCTGAGGAAAGCAGCTCTAACCTTAAGAGCATTAAAAAGGAAAATAAGCCTGATCATTTTTCTAGTTTAGATCTATCTCAGTTTACAAAATCAGTTTACATTTAAAAACCAAAAGGAGTGTGTATCTCTGAGGAAAAACTTGTATCCACACCAGTGGAGGGGAACACACATCTACATCAGCATTTTTACTTGTATCAGTTATTGAAGCACTGCCTACTTACGTGTACTCACCATGCTTCTGGTTCGCATTGAGGAAATTCCCTGCACATCCCAGCTTGGGTACTTTCAGATGGGACTGAGCTTCCATAGTTACTCCAGGGAATTCCATAAATATCCAGTATACAGGATCGAAACAGAGCTACATCATATTAAAACTCCAAACATGCACAGCATGGGAAAGAAAGCATTTCACAGTGTTTTACATTACAGATCCACTTTAATTATTGTACTGCTCTATCTGCTGATGTGGACATACTTATCTGTCTGAAATTCTTGGAGGGGGGAAGCTAAGCTTTTTAAAGTTGTCCTTTTTTTTTTTTTTGCATAGATATACAGACTCAAGTGTTGTTTTAAAAATGGAACTTGATTTGTGATTCTAAATACTAAGTTATTATATCTTTTCTAAAGGTTATCTACAAAAATATCAATAAAGCTTGAAGTTTTAAGCTCTATTTCACCACATTCAGAGGGAAAGCCATGGCAAAAACAGGACAAAAGTTAGTGCCTGATATGAAGTTGATGGGAGCTATTATAAGTACACTTCTCAGAAGTGTCCCAATAGGACATCCCTTTCACAGCCTTCAGAGAATTTGGAAATGAAGGTGTTTGAGCCAGCAGGTGTAAACCAATTAAACTTTTATTCATGATCATTTACACATGACTAAAAATGTTCACCACAAAATGCAAACTTGTAGTTATCTTGTATTCAGCAGTGAAAACAGTCACCTCTTCATAGTAAAGCACCAAAGCACATCACAGAAGAGTCAGAAATAGATTTCATCTATCAGTTTTTCCTCTCACAATGTCCTTGACAAAGTTGAAGATTTTATCAAAGGCTAAAAGTTCCAGAACAAATTCTACAGTCACCTGAGTGTTTGGCAGGAACAGTACTATTTAGTAGCAGTTACTTTTTTTTCTGCCTGTTTTGAAAAAAGAGCTATTTCTTGACAAAATGAGACAGACATAATTGGGCCAAACATTAAGTTTCATATTTCACATGAATTTTTTAATGGGAGACAAACAGAGCAGTTTGCTAGTAGGAGTACCTACAACTATAAGAGCAGTTGTCAAAAAAACTGAAAAAAGCTCATTATAACTGATTGGTAGAGCCCAACCCACTTCAAGGCACCTATAACTCCGTTCAGTTTTATTCATTATATTTAACTTGCATTTCATTCATACTACATTTAAAAAGACAACATGATTTTTTTAACTTAAGTTGTGTACATGTCCACAGTTTTGGTAGTCTTTTAAAGCTGTAAAATGTATACGTAAAGAGAGTCCTAATGACCCTATTACAGATTAAAGAGAAATAACCAGAATCAGTGTTACATACAAAATAATATTCTACCACAGAAACCAATGCAGTTACGAAATAATTCATTAGAGAATAAAAGTGTTATACAAAAAGAGAAATGGTGCCTTTTTATCACTTCACAGCAGCATATAAGAAGGCAACATTAAGAAAAGTGCACAGCAGAAAAAGAACTGTTTCGTTTTCTGAAAAACTTGGAATTTTTCTTCAGACATCAGGCTTTTCTCCAGGAACATATTGGGTTAGGATTGCTTATATTTTCTCCCAGAGAATGTATTCTCTTCTTGCATTAATTCTCAGTAAGGCGCTTACTCTGACATGTAGGAACGATACATCAGGGCCACGATAATCGCTGCTATTGCCGGGATCACCCAGTTGGACCATGAACTAAAGGGAAGTTTTTGAAAAAGCAGTTTAGGAAAGGACAACCAGCAAGTTATAAAAAGAAAAAAAAAAACAAAAGTCATTGCTTAAAGAAGTCCTTCCTCCCCCACTCCAACAAATACTTCAAATTCAGGGCAACAGAACACCTGGATTGGCCAGTAATACTCCAGATAAGGGAAGAAGCTTGTACAGTAAGGCTTCGTACTAGAGCTTACAAGAAGTTTGCTTACTAGAGAAGAGTAAAACCCTAGGCACTCTTGAAGTCATGGTGTACTGCCCAGAATGTCATTCACTCAAAAGCTGTGGCAGCATTTATTTAAGTGGCAGCATCACAAGACACTACTAAGCACCCAAATTGCCCACTCAGAGGGCCATAGGAGAGTCCTCTGAGGTTTCAGCAGTAGGCAATTGTCAGAAGGATATAACTTTACAAAGTTTGATTCTGTGGTATTCCAAAGTGTTTTTCAACCCCCTCCCAATTCTGTCAGATCTTCCTTCTTAATACACAGAATCCTCTTATTTCCCTTCAATGCAACAGCAGTAGCAAATTTTAAAAGCAAGGCATCCATGTCAGTAAAATGGTTGGCAATGGCACTAAGAGTCCTCCCTTCACATGGCAGGCTCCAGAAATAAAGGCCTGTGCAAAACAAACCATTTGGTTGATACTGACACCCGTCAATAAGAGTAAAGTATCTATCTAGTAAGCTGACACACTTGTAAAGTGGTACATAAACACCAACTTGGACTTTACACAGAACAGAAATTTTCGTGCACCACCCCCTGGTATCTCAGCTTCCAGCAGGTAAAAGCTATTCAGCTTTTTAAGCTTCAGAAAATCATAAGGAACTTCAAGTTTGACATCAGATGTCATACTGTACCTGGAAGTAGACTGAACAGTGGTAATAAGAGTTTCCTGGAAAGCAAAGCATAAAAAGATATTTACTTCAGGAAGTCAACTCCATCTTAACTAGCCTCAGAGTTTCTCAAAATTCATCAAGTGAGACTAATTTAGAAACAACTCAGTGCATTCATTTGGAAAGCATTTTCTCCTAATTCCTACAGCAGTTCTGTTGCATTGTAAGCTAGCTAGCAGCAGTTTCTACAGCCAACATTGCATCAAGTTCCTAAAATATTATACAAGAATTTTGCTGCCAGTTTTCTATGAAGCCAACTTCAGCCTCAGGTTACATTTGAAAAGTTTCAGTCATCTGTAAGACAAAAATCCTTTCCTTGACTAAAGTCACATTGAAAAAAACTTGGAATTAATTTACAAATATTTTTTATATCAAAACTACATAAAACAAGCTACGAATTTCCATCTACAAGGCTTATTAAATTCAGGGGTTTTAGTGTGGTGTTTCAGATTGTGTAAGAATCAGTCAAATTGTTATAGCTGTTCCTGATGCTGATTATGACTTCTTGTTGTTTCCACAGAAAAAACAGCACTACAAGGTCAAATCCCAGTTGTGTACATGTGCACAATTTATATGAAGACTTATTAATTTGAATAACTCTACTTGTGTATGACCCTAGGTTTATTTTTAAAATCCAAGCATTAAAACCATACCTAAATTCAGTGGTGCAAAATTACTTACTTTGGTATCAGAACATTTGTGATTAATTTAAAGAAAGAAGGATTTTGCTATAGTATAATGCCATTATACTTAGTAACCCCTTGGTATGAAATCACACAAAGAAAATAACAGTTAAGGGAAAGAACAATTTGAAGCAGTATCAACAGGTCTAAGAGATTTAAAACCTGAAACATGGCACTTAAACTGAATTATTTCTTTTTCTGGGGGTATACCATTCATACACAGACACTAAGACACTGTCTGTAATGCCCAAAAGAAACAACGTGGCATTTCAAGAAACACACTTACTGTTGGTTTCTGAAGTTTGGATCTATCATCCTGCAAGAGAAAAAAAGCAAGAAATATTTAGACAAAATCTGAAAGTATTAAAAACAAAACCAAATTCACACAATTCATCACTAAATTCAGTTTGCAATTCATTCTGTTAATGTGTAAGTATTTTTCCCTAACTAAAAACAGCTCTTGCAAGAGAGCAGATGTCAGTGATTGATTTTGAGCTAACATAACAAGATCACTTCCCTAAATAATACTTCCCAGTGTGCAACGAAGAAGTGAAACCTGAGCCTCCAACAAATTTCATTATTCTTTGTGCCCATGTTTTCACCTTCCCTTTGTCTCTGGAGAGTACATAACCTTAGCTTATACACTGACTGCAATCATATTGATTCTGCTCACTGTACTAGTACTATCAGGTAAAGTCAACTAACTGGTTGTGCCAATGTTCACTGGATCAAAGGTCCCAGAATCTAGGGATCTTTCATAAACTTGAAGTTCTACTTGGCACAGTCACATTCACTACAAAAAAGCCCAACAGTATATAATCCTGTCAGTGCTGTATTTGTACATTACACTACCAAGCTGTTTGTTTCCTATCAAGTGAAAACAGGCACTTGCCAAACAAGGAAGAACTGGACTGATAGCCAAGTTAAGAACAACGTTAGTGGCACCAGAAATAGATGGCATGTCTTCAAAGCCACAAATGCACAAATGTGCATCAGAGCCAAATCACTTACTATTAGGACAAGCTACACTAGTAATTTATCAAGAGATGACCTGAGACAAGAGACAAACAAGATAGGGAATCTTACTGTGAAATAGGCTACTCAAGACAGTGACTTTTACCCCAAATGCAAGACAAAACATACACAAAACAAGAGGAAAAGAGAAGAGGCAGGAGTGAGTAGTAAAGCAGAGCAAATGGGCACACCAGCAGCCTAAATCTCCAAACAGTGGTTTTCAACCATGAAGGTGCAGGAGAGTTTAACTATGGCTAGCTGAAGGAAGCCAAGGCAGCAGCTCTGTAGCTAGAAAGAAATGCTTCAAAACTTGAGACAGCAGCAAGGTGCTCATTAAAAGTACAGGAAATGGGATGGACAGTATAAAAGAGAGGATGTGAGAGATGATCCAGTGGGAACTGATCATAAATAACCCTGACAACCACAACTAGGGAACCATGATACAGCTAAAAATGGCAGTAACCTGAGAGGGGAAGACAGAGCAACAAACTAGAAGCACAATGCTTATAATAACCATTTCCTAAACATACATATGAAGAGCCAGGATTGCACCTTTCAATGCAGGTGGAAGCCTGGCAGATGGGTATTTATAATGGTGAAGGTATGAAAGTGGTTGTTAAGTAGTCGCTCCGCATAGTGGCGTAAGAAAAGGTTCGGACATACCACCTTCAGGGGTTACAGAGTTTCATTACAAAGCTGACAGTGTAGCTGTAAGGCAATTTAAATCACCAAAAGATGTGACTATCCTTACACTAATCAAATCCCTTCACATAGGGGGAATTATCTCAAATCTAGGTCCATCCACAAACAGCTGCAGGACTGGCATCCAACCAAACAGAACAACCAAGCAGTTCTTCTTGATTGTGAAGTAATTACCAGAGAAGTAACTAGATGCAAAAGCAGTATAGTAAACAGAAAAGTAAGGACACTCTTATATACTCACGGGATGAAGTTCCCCAACAATAAAGGATTCTGACATTGTCCTTGCATCTGTGGAATGGCCAACATCTTCAAAGTTCTCAGTAGCATCTCCTCCAGCTTGCTCCCTAAGGACCTCTTCACCTCCTGGGTGCTGCAATGTTTAATGAGTTTGAATTTGTTACTGAAATTGTCTACATTTCACATTGTGGAAAGGGAAATTCTGCATTTACATTTCTAAAATTAAAAAAAAAAAAAGGCAAAATCAGCTGCTAGACTTTCTAGACCAAACGTAAGCCTTTCTGAATAACTAGAGACCTTTATGTGCTCTCTGAAGCCAAAACCAAGGAAGCTAAGTCTCTATTTAATTGGCAAAGAAGCAATAAGAGGCATTACTCCTCGCAAGTAAAGCATTTAGAAAATTGTGTGGGACTCAGTCTGTATTTTAACAACACAACTATTATCTGAAGTTATATTCTCTGTTTTCATTTCTTTAGGAAATGTGTATTTTTATCCAAGCAATGCTTTATACAGCAGAAGGATAAAAACCAAAAAGGTATAAGCTGCAGGAAGAACATTCCAGGCAGATAAAAACTCTGTTTGCAAGTAGTGAATCAAGCATTGGCATAACAAGCCTGCAAGGTGCTAAGGAATCTGACTTTCCAGTTAATCCTGGTTTGAGCGGGGAGCTAGGCCACATAAGTTTAAGGGTCCTTTCCAAAACAAATTATAGTACAAATATCAAGTAAGACAGCTCCTTTGGAAGTGATTAAGCACAACTGAAAGCTCACTCAAGACCCTAGAATAGGAATTTGGTTTTCATAGACTATGTAATCCTGAAACCACATTGCTGATAAAACCCCTGAGATACAAAGAAGTCATCTCCCAGGATATTCTAATGCCTCAATCCATTACCATTCCCTTAACACAAAACCCTCATTCTCCATTAACTTTTGCTCTTCCCCAGGATGCACTTTGGGGATTTTATGAAGTTTTTATGAAGTACATATTTATCTATCAAATGACTCGGCCTGAATGTACTGCAAAGATCTATCACATCTTCTAGTTCAGTGCATTTCCTCAGCTCTAAGTTACTCATTCATGTAACAGGTAACATGCCACAAAAATTCACCACTCAACTGTCAAGCAGGAAACTGCTACATAAACATTGGGAATGATTAGGTAAACAAGTTAAAAGCACTTACTAGTACTGCCTTGGATTAAGGCAACCATGGAAGAGATATTAGCACTTTACCAGTAGCAGAGGAGACAAAAGGATTTGGAACCTCAATTCCATTTTTAATGCTTCTGAGTACAAGATATAGCATTATAGAAAATGGGCAAAATTTCTATAACTTAGGGTCATCTTGTGGGGAACACAGCTCACCAAAAAGCCCACAGGTTAAGGAAATGGCATTTCTATTAGTCTAGGCAATTCAGGTTAGCACTTACTTAAAATCCTCCTATTAATCTTGTATCAACACTTCTCTTCTGACAAAAACAGTATTTGTTCATAGAGATGAACCAAACTACTACTATAAATTTCCAACAGTACCAGAACTCCAAAACTTAAATCTTCACATTAAAGGCAGACATTTATTTTAACAGATTAAGGAAGTTGAGGAGACAAAAAAAACCCACACACACACAAAAAAAAAACCAACCCAACCAAAAAACAACATAACACTTTTTAAAGAGCCAAGATAACACAGTTATTAGGGTAAAGGATCCCTACCATGACTAAGCAAAAGCAAGATTAAGCAACTGATAAGAGAGATTAGACACAGCAGCTGAGCCAAAAAAGGTCAGAAGAGTACAAGCTGAGTAAAGATTATGCAAGCAACCTGCAAATATGGCATGCTCACCAAAATCCTGTCCTTGAATCAATTCTGATAAGTATTCAGGGAAAGGACTGGACAAAATCTGAGGGAGCACTCAAGTTCAATGCCTTGAAACGGCACTTAAGAAGCCGAACTTGGGTCTAACCAGCACTCCAAGACACCACCTCAACTAAATCTTCATAGAATTTCTTCAGCAATGTGGGTTTGGGTTTTTTAATCCCATGCTAAAGAACTGTGCCCCCCCAAATGGAAAAACATATGTACCAACTCCAGCAGAGAAGGTGGAACAGCTCCTTGGAAAATATGCTTGACAAACAAGGTATCAAAATCAGCAAAAGACCCCAGAGTTAAACCACCCATAAAGCACCAGCAGCAAAAGCAGTATGTAAATTCCTACTTATGCATTGCAATGAAACCTAACCCCACTCATATAAGCACATAAAATACCAGTTCCTCCAGCAAGTCATAAAGATCACATGGTTTATACCACCTCACCAAAAAAAATTCACCATCCAGCCAGACAAGTGGATACCTACCAACCTAACTGCACCTACATTAAAATTATTCATGGAGTACTTGAAGAAGCTCGTTGCAGGTTGCCAGCTACAGAATGATCATGTACTAACTTGTGTTCCCAAATCCCTCCCTTGTGCCACTACAAAGCAATCACATAGCAGTATGGGCAGCACCACAGAGGCACTCCAGCTTTTCCCTGTAGAACTAGTTTTTTGTCTAATTAGCAACTGATCCATCTGGCTACAAAACCACAATATTAGTATCAAGACAGTGACTGCAACCAATCCTCTCTACCAACCCTCTGACTGACTATCACAGATCAGCTGAAGAGGACAAACTCACCCTGACCTCTGCCACCACAGCTGGAGAACTGTTAATTTTTTTTATGACATGAGCAAGGCTAAGTACAGAAAATCACACACAGAATTCCAAACTTAAGCCATCTACCAGATAATGTTAATTATAACCTACTAGACATTGATGGAAGTACTTTGAAACTAAACACTTTGCTTTTAGATGCCACCTCTCCTTAACAATATGAACTTACAAACCCTCTGTAAACAACTAGCACATAATACATGCAATTAATGAAAATATTTCACCTCCCCTAATGAAAGGGAGCAACTGTAATATCTCACACAAAGAGCAAGAACTGACTCTTCTATCAAAAAATGAGCATCTTTCATGGTTGGATGAGTTTCCCAAAGCTTGTTTACACAAGGCTTTTGTTCATGATTCTGCTGGTAAACAAAGCCTGCTACCAGAACTGCTACTTTAATTAAGATCCTCTGGATAGACCCTGGAACTGGAAAGCCCACGAGGCTATACAGGTAGTGACTCCTAAACCAAAATAAAAGTGGATAAATGTAATTGAAGAGTTCTTGCAGGTAAAACTGTGATTCAGGGGAAATGAAAAAGCTCTTGATGATAAATTAAGACAGCCTAGCTCAGTCCTAGGATATTCCCAACATAATGAATAATCTATGTTATATGCATAACAAAGGCCTATACAGAGCCAGCAGTAATTCCTAACAGCAGCACATTAAAAAGTTTCAGATAAGGCAAATATGCAGTTCATCTTGCTGCTCTCATCCGGGTCAAAAGTCCAACTTACCTCCTCCTGAATGCCACCTTTTCTCCCCCTTGCTACAGTCATGCAGACTTGTCAGTGTCATAGTTCAAGACTCTACTAAAGCATAAGGACCTTAATTTGCAACTCCTGTGCTCTCTCCCTTCCTATACCAATGGAATGAAGAGTCCAATTTAACTTTCAGGGAGATCAGCAAAGGTCTCCATTAATGGCAGTCTCAAACTCACATCTCTCTTTCTGCACTATAGGAAGGAAATGCAGAAAGGGGGCAGTGACAGATCCAGGAACACCCAGAAAACCTCAGTTCTATTATGCAGGACAGAACAGACAAATGCTTGCTTATTTCAAGGGCATTTTCATGTAGCCTGAAAAGAGTCCTCCAAATTATTTTAAACTATGCGTTTAAGTTTCAGGACAGAAATTGTCAGCTTCATGTAAAATGTCAGGAGTCTAGGAAAGAAGATCTCTCTCTGAAAGCATGTTTTTGAAAACTATAATTAGGCTTTTAGATGAAGTGCAAACTAAACACCCAGTAGCTTAGTGCCTGCCCTGATTTCGGCTGGGGTAGTTGCATTTTCTTCTTGCAGGCTGGTACAGTGCTGTGCTTTGGATTCGGTGATGTAAGTGCTTATGATTCAGTGATATATGAGAATAATCAGTGATAACACACCAATGCTCCAGTTGTTGCTAAGTAGCACTTACCCTAATTCAAGGACCTCTCAATGTCTCAAGCTCTGCCAGCAAGAAGGGGCACCAGAAGCCAGGAAGGAGCACAGCCAGGACAGCTCACCTGAACTGGCCAAAGGGATATTCCATACCACAGAACATCATGCCCAGTATACAAACTGGGAGGAGTTGGGTGGGAGCTGCAGCTTGCTGCTTGATAATGGGCTGGGCATCTCTTTTTGTCTTCCTTTTTATTGCAATTATTCTATTTTATTTTATTTCAGTTATTAAAATGTTCTTATCTCAACCCACATGTTTAATCTTTTTTCCCTAATTCCCTTCCCCACCCCACCAAGGGGCTGTGGGGAGCACGGCACTGAGGTTAAACCACAACATTGCCCATTTCCCCACTTACAAAACAGTTACAGCTTGCACAGTTCCACATATAAGTGCTAAGAAGTGCTATTTCTTAAAACATTTTCAAATTGTCCTGCAAGCTTCATCAGAGCTTAAGGAAGCATTAACCCTGGGTTTAATCCTCAGAAGAACTGCGAGGTTCTGCAGGAACAGTTCCCATGGTTCACTGGCAGACTCCAAATGTGCCAATACAGGCATCTTCCAATGCAAGCTGATCATGACTTTAAACATGGAAGGCATTATGCTACTCCTCCACAACACCATCTGAATGTAACTTATTGCCACGTAGGGGAGAGAAGGTTTTTCATCCTGATGCAGTAAAACAACATTTGCTTTTTGCACTTTATTTGATCAGCATTACAAAACACATTTAGTGGCAGCTGTCCATTCTAGGAAAAGTGCTATGGGTGCACAAGTTCATACCATACAGAAAAAAATAACCAAAAAAACAATAGTTTTGCTGAATTCTTAGACCACCAACAATCAAATTAACCTAAACAAATCTGTATTAGATTAATATTAAATGCATGCCATAGTTGGTTTCCAGAACAAGAAACTCCTCTCTGGTAGAGATGTTCCTACACATCAGCTTTTTTGCCTAGCTTTAGGAATCCAATCAAGTTCCCACAAGAGCCTCACCACAACAGCAAGTAAACCAAGACACAGATCATTCATTTTTATAGGCCCAGCTATTCTTGATTAGCTCATTAGGTTGACGTTAAAACCTGACTAGAGTGATGACTATATTATGGGACAATACTATAGAGTGTTGCCAATGTACTTTGTCCATTTATTGACACCTTATGTTCTTCATATATGCAATTATCTACAATACAGATATAGCCATGACATCCTGCTGTGAATACACATGCATTTCTAGTAGCTATTTTCCTTTAATTACAAAGGACCTTATCCTGGTTTCAGCTGGGATACAGCTCATTCTCTTCTTAGTAGCTGGTACAGTACAGTGCTTTGGATTTAGCATGAGAATAAAGTTCTTAATGAACAGATGCTTTGGTTGCAGACAAGTAGTGCTCATCTAAGTCAAGGACTTTTCAGTGTCCCATGCTCTGCCATCGAGGGAGCACAGCCAGGACAGCTGACCCGAACTGGGCACAGGGATGTTCCACACCACAGAATGTCAAACTCCATCCATAAACTGTGAGCCACCAATCCCTGCTCAGGAACAGGCTGGGCATCAGTCAGTGAGTGGAGAACATGTACATGCTGCACCATTTGCTCCTGTTAGGTTTTATACTTCTCTCTCTCCTTACTATTAAAATTAATGTTACATTTACTTTATTTCAATTATTAAACTGTTCTTATATTGACCCACAAAACAGACCTTTTTCTGATTCTCCTCCCCATGCACTGGCCAGGAGGGCAAGTGAGCCACTGTGTGGTACATGGGGTTAAACCACAAGACCTGAAGCTAAGGAAAAGGTTTCCCAAATCTTCTGCAACACAGGTCCAACAGCCTTTAATGACAAATAACATAAAAATTTCTGGTTTCAAGAATACTCTTTCTTGCCAAGACCTTTTAAATAATGCATTCCGAAAGCTGAGGTCTCTTGATTTCTTCTCCCAGACTTGCAAAAATCAAAGAAAATTCAGAGATAAATATTCAAGCTATGAATTTCCTCCAACATCTGCCACTTAAAAGAAAAAAACAACCCCCCCCCCCCCCAAAAAAAAAGAAGAAAAACCCACAACAAAAAAACCTGAGAACAAAACCACAAAACAAAAAACCAAAAACAAGTTGCTGGAATCTTCATTAACCCCAAAGATAAGATAGCAAAGCACACAACTGTTTCCTCATTCAGCAGTTTTTCTGTATTTCATATGATCTTTTTTAAGCTTTGTCCTTTAGGAAACCAAGTTACTGTGGGTCACACCATGTGATGCCTCCACTCCCAACCCATACATGTCACCATCCCAAGCCCACTTCCTATCCAACTTCAATCAAGTGTTCACAGAGGCTGACTGTTCCCCAAAACCAAACAAGGTCCACTAAACATCTACAAGCTCCATGAACACACAACAGCTGGACAGAGGGAGTACACTCTTTAACTCCTCTAGTGGAGCAAAAAGCAGCACCACACTTTGGCTTATCAAGCACAAGAGCATCCAAGGTGACTTCAATATTGAAGCACAGTAAAGTTTTCAACTTCATCATTAATAACAAAATATTTCCATAGGTTAAGGCAGTAGCTGAAAAGATGGCTTACTGGTTTAAGAAACAGGACTGGTGAGCTTAGCTGCTGCTCCCAGTTCTTCACTCCCCAGTAAACTGATACTTATGTACTACTTGGGAAGAGCGTGAGTTACACTTTAGCAGTGCACTCTTTTTAATACTATTGGACCTAAATTTCAGTGGCCTACATTTAAGTCTTAAAATATGTTAAGTTTTTCTACTTCCGAAAGGAACTGCGAGAAATAAACCTGAGTTTAACCAATAATGCTATTGAAACAGCTAACAATCCCCACTTTGAGCAGGGTTTACTGTATTCTGGAATGAACCAGCAAGAGGCTAGCTTCAATTTCTCCTCAGCTGTCACATGTAAATGCCTCAGGGTGTCTGGCAGTGTCAAAAGAATTAGCATAACACTTGGTAAGTTAACTAACTACCAAAAGCATTAAAAAAAAAGATTATTTGGTGATTTTTGTTATAGAACTCTTCGATTGAGATATTTTATAGGGCTCTTTTTTAGCCAATACAATGAATACTAAAATGTCTAAGAACTTTCCCTAGGACTGCAGCTTCACTTAAAATATTTCAGGTAACTATTTCCAGTAACCTCATTCATTATCTCAGAATGTCTTTGAAATTTCAGCTCAAAACCAGCCATGTTCTATTGAAAGTTGTTTAATGTGAAGTTGTAGTCTGACTTAAGCGTACCAGAGCATCTCAAGACACGTTGTCCAAAACCCAACTATTTAAATACTTACAAATGGAATTATTTTGATATGCTGCCAAATCATCAGTGTTGTCCTGAAGGATGAAAATGAGGTTTTCTTGGAGAAATTTACACAAGGTGATGCCTCTCAGTATTTACCAATTTCACCATAGGTGCTGAAGGAAGAGGCTGTGCAACTGCTTAAACTCAAAAGCTCATTAGATCCTGGATTTTTTTTTTGTCAAGTATTTTTTTTTTCTTGCGTGGGGTTAGGTTTAAGTTTTCCTAAAGTGTCGGTCTTTTTCTTTCTGCCTCCTCAATCTGGACAATATGTACAAACAGTACAATTACATATCAACCAAAACTGATCAAGTTTCCAGAAGCTAATTCAGTTTTGCAGACTGCATGACGAGCTGCATTCTCCTCCAGAGCTCTGGCCCTGACTGTGTAACCATACAGCCATGTCCATAACTAATGGATGAAGATGGCCAGGGGCAGAGCTAGATGAGAAATAACGAAGGAAGAGTCAGTAGATCACTTTCACAATCTGCCTTGCTGAAAAGCCAAACAATTTGCATTGACACACAGCTTAAGAATGAAATACTACCTGTGTCAACACTGCCTTTGAAAAATTGCTTGTCAACCCTCCTTTGCAAAATGCTCAGTTTTCTCCTTTGAATTGGAAGTGTTTACAAGCACAAAAATCAAGATGGGGCTACAGAACTACTGATGTCTAAAATCTGTCACATCTCTACCCATCTAAACTCTATTCTTTAGGAAATTAATGTAAGTCTACCATAAGCTTTTTAATTGTTTGCCTTTATGAAGAATGTCTCCACAGAAAGGGTGATGAGACATTGAAACGGGCTGCCAAAAGCAGTGGCAGTCACCATCCCTGTCAGTTTTAAGGAAAGACTGGATGTGGCACTTACTACCATGGTCTAATTGACACAGTGGTGTTGGGTCAAAGACTGGACAAGATCTCAGAGGTCTTTTCCAACTTAATTGATCCTGTGATTCCACCTTTGCTAACTGGGAATACAAAGCAAGGAGAAAACTCAAAATATCTAAATCCCAGCACCATTCAATTACTGAAAAAAGTAGTAGTTGTATTTCTGCATTTCCACTGAATAATGTTTTAGTCCAGTAACTAAAATGTTTGTTTATTAACCACAACTATCAGTGGTTACACCAACTGCTCACTGTCCGCCAGAGATCAAAAACATCAACCACTCACTGGGGAAGAAAAAAAGCCCAACAAAACACAGCCAAAGGAATTGAACTTGACTCTAGCGCTCTACACTAGAGTTTAAACTGGTGCAGCTTTGCAGCACCACACTGCATCCCTGCACTGAGCAGGGCAGCAGTGAGAGCTGCCCTAATTTTCTGAGCCTGGCTGCCTGTATGTAATGCCATGTCTGCCATCTCCAGCAAAAAAAGACCACCCAGGTCTTAAGGCTACCCAGGATGTACTTATTTGGCACATAGGAGCACAAGCCACTGTGACCAAGAGGCTTTACCAAGAACTGGATATAAGGAAGGATTTTTTTTTTTACAGTGACATGAGTGAGGCATATGCACAGGTTGCCTGAGAAGTTGGGAATGCCCCATCCCTGGATGTATTCAAGGACCAGTGCTAGGAGTAACCTGGTCTAGTAGGAGGTGTCTCTGCCCCTGCCAATCCAAACAATTTTGTGATTTTGTGCTATTAGAGTAATCCCAAGATCTCTCATATTCTGCACGTTGTGATACTTTCCTTCCACTTTGTGAAGTTTCTTTCCTGTTCCATAATACAACACGCACTACAATAGCGTGAAGAGAGGAGCTGCTGACTTTTTAGTTCACAAGATAACACGGTTCTGGGTCCCAGCTGAGTCTTCACTTTTAATTCTGTTTCTAGTTGGTACACCAAAGCAAGAAGATGGATTCAGCCCCACTCTTGGTACCCAAGACACATATACAGCCAGCCCGCCTATCTCAGCCCTCCATACTGACTCCGGTTTTTTTCTCCTTGCCCTTATTTACTGGGAATTCAAACCCAAAGTTTCGGGCGGGCGCGGGCACACGGCGGATGACAGGATAGCGCAGCCGGCGCGCACGGCACTCGCGGGTGTCTCTGCCCGAGAGGCGCCCGCAGCCCGGGCCCGCCCCGCGGCTCTTCCTGCACAGCGCTATCGCGGCCCCGGGGGCGGCTCCGCCGNNNNGGCCCCGCGGGGCCGCCCCGGCGGGCGGGGGCAGGCGGACGGGAGCGGGCCAGGGGCACAGCGCGGGGAGCCGCCGGCGAGCCCGCCCCGCGGGGTCCGCTGCCCTCAGCGTCCCGGCAACGCGGGCACCCACCTCGTCCAGGAACTTGGTGACATCGTAGACGCGGTTGTGGATGATGATCCAGGTGCTCTGGCTGTTATTGTGCNGGTGGGGGCGCCGTCGGTGTCGGGCGCTGGTGTCGCAGGTTCTCTCCTGTCCGCTTCCCGGGGTGATCGCCCCAGCGTTCGCCACCTTTGGCAGCGGCGGGCTGCGGGGCTGCCAGTGTGCGCTGAGACGAGCTAATCGCCGACTTGCAATGTGGATACCACATTGGAATGGTTTGGGTTGGAAGGGACCTTTTATGTTATCCAGTTCCAATTCCCCTGCTGTAGGGACCGCTAGACAGGATTGTTCAAAGTCCGATGCAGCCTGGCCTTGAACACTTCCAGTACAAGAAAGATAAGAGTGTACAGCACAGGGCCTCGAAGATGTTTAGGAGTCTACAGCACTTACGGGAAGAGACTCGGGGAGCTGACAGACCCTTTGCAATGAGACAGGACGAGGAGCAGTGGCCATAAACTATAACACAAGAAGTTTCACCTTAGCACGAAGACCTTTACACTGAGAGTGGCAGAGATGGGCCGGTCGGGGCTGCCCAGGGAGGTCGTGGAGTCTCCCCCTCCGAGGACATTCAAAACCGACCTGTGCGTGTTCCTGTGAAGCCTGCTCCAGGTGACCTTGCCTTGGAAGGGGCGTTGTTCTAGATGGTCTCCAGAGGTCCCTTCCAACCCTAACAATCTGTGATTCTGGCTCCCTGGGCAGCCTGTTCCAGTGCCTCAGCACCCTCACAGTAAAGTGGTTTTTTTTTCCCTAACATCTAAGCTGATTTACCCCCGTGCCGCTGTGGTAAAGCCGGCTGGCGGGGGCCGCGGCTCGGGAACAGCTGCCTGTGCCCGGGTGCAGGGCCTCTGCCGTGGGCACGCGTAGCCTCTGCCGAGCGCGGGCTGAGTTACACAGCGACACAACGCGGCTGTGCCGGGGCTCTGGCCGGCGCTGTGACCGCCCGAGCACCCTGCCCTCTCCTGCCGGTGTGCCAGCAGGCAGGGGCTGCCCGGGAAGTCACACAGCCTCGCTGATCCCGGCAGGCGGCAGTGCCCGGAGGCGGGAGGCGCTCGGCTGCCGCTTTTCCCGCGCAGCCCGTGAGGTGATCCCGGCGGGAGCGCTCCTGCCAGAGGTGCTTCCTCACAGCTCCTCAAAACCTCCCGGCTGTCGCAGAAGTCCCTCGCCCCGCCTCGGGAGAGGTGTCCCGCGGGGCTTGGAGCGACGTTTCCCTGTGGCACTACCCTGCTTTGCTGCCGGGTGGGCTGAGGATACAGGGAGCAGCGCCTTCCCCTTGTCGGTGAGGCTGTGTCACCAATCCAGCATCCTGTTACCCTGCAGTTTGCCTGAGGTAAATGTGTTTCCTTTGCTCTGGTCTCAGATGTGTTCGATGGGTTTGTCTGTATTTCAGGCCGGTATGGGTACCCGCATCCCCGTGTCACGTCCATACACAGCTTGGGTGCCTCAGCAGCAATAGCCCCATGGACACTCAGGCGTGATTATAGGCTGGATTTGCAGGTTTTTTTGTAGCATAAAATTTAACCAGCGTGACTTGTCACCCTTCCTGAAAGCTGGTGCTTAACTTCTGCGCCCTGAGCCTGAGTGCAGGACAGCTTCATACTTCACTGAATGCCACCACCATCTTCAGCTCCTGCCTCAGCTTTTCAGTCAGCCTTACAGTAAGAGTAGCTATTCTCTTTCAGATTGGTGCTGTTCCCAGCTTTAATAAGGAGGTTCTTCATTCCGACTTCCAGGTTGTTACTGAAAATTGCAAATACTGCTGCCAAGCTCTGGGATTTAGTTGCCTGTTCAGACAGAAAAGACAGGGACAGTCATTCCCTGACTGATGTACTGTTCAGCTTAGCAGGAACTCACGTTTCAAGTTCATGTGCTGTGATTATTGGCATGTACAGGTCCAATTTCTCCCACACACGTAAAGTCCTCTTGTACAGAGGGTGGTTGTGTTAATTTTCGATGATTTGTAACCAGTAGTTCTTTCTTAACTGGCAGTTCTGTGTTAGCTGCTACTTTTCTCTTTATCCTCTCCCCTGAAGGGAGAAGCCTTTTTTTTTTTTTTTTTGCAAGCACTCTGTCCCATTAGCTTTTAAGATGTCTGGGAAGATTTAACTTAGGCTTAATACAACAAGTTGTTCCCACAGGGGAGTCATCCTCAAACAGCAAGCAGGGTACTAGAGCATTGCAGCATGTGTTTTACAACATCTCTGACACAAAAACCCCCAATAAACATTATGAAAGCTGAGGACTCAGGCTTTCTTTTCCACGGTTGCATAAGGAGAAGGTTTTTTTTTCTCATTGTTTAAAATTGAGCTTTTCCTTGAGCTGTAGCTTTTGGAATTCTCTGATGAAGCGACAGTCTTGGCTGGCATTTAAAAAAACCCTACTTTTCTGCCAAAAAAATTGAAATGTGTTTTCCTTTAAGGGTAAGAAATAAGAAAACATTATTTTCTTTTAAATGAGAGTTATGAAACACTCGCCTTGTGATTTTTCTTGGACATGATGGAGGTTAATCTGTTTAAAGAGTTACACTGTAAAGAAAGCAGAGCAAAATCAGAACAACAAAGTTATCTTTGACATTGTTCCTCAAAATATGCTTCCAGTTCATAATTAGTTTATCACAATTTGCAAAATTGCTTTACGGGTGAACACCTGGTAAGTTCATGAAATTTGGGCTCAAAGTATTTATTGCTGTCCTCACTGTGCCAGTGAGACCATTTCACAAAATTGTTTTAGGGTTTGGAGAGGGGAGCAATATTAAACCAATATTAATAAATAAAATATAAGTTTTCTGGTGTGCAGTGTTTGCTCCTGGCTTTCTAACTACCTTTCTTTGAAATATTTTGATTGAAAAATGTGCTGCAGTTAAAAGGTGTGTTTTTCTTCAAATAATGAAATGTTAGATTTTTTTTTTGTCATGAATATTCTAACTCATTACACTGAGCCTAGCCTGTGCTGCAGGGCAAAGGAGCACACAACAGGCACTCAACAAGATGGGTAATATGAATTCATGTTATTCCCATTCACATGTAATTTGTTAGTAATGCATCAAAGAATCATATTCTTAGTCTGAAATTCTGGTTCTTTGGGTTCTTTTCAGTGGTTTTTAGGAAGTTCCAAAAATGACAGAGTTCCATTGCTCAGTTAATATGGCAAGGATCATACATGTACTCTGTATTCTTATGTCCTTGTCTTTACTCTGAATATTTTGGCTCTTGCAAATAATTATTTTTTCAAGTACAATGGATTACATAAGAAAAAGGATATTCAGATGTTTTAGCTGACCAAATTATATTTCTCTATATTCTTAATCAAAAGATAATTGATTATTCATTTTCCTAATAACATATGAAGTTCTGTAAACAAATACCTGCTGTACAAAAATGAATTATTTTTTAAATTTTAAGACCCAGGTACTGCTTCAGGGCAATCAACAATACACCATGAATAGCACCAGACATCAGTCTCTGTTCTTTGTCAGTCTGCCTGAACTGCAAAAACTCTGTGCTGCAACGGTAACACTGAGTTCTCAGATACCAGAAACTGAGGCAAGGAGTACACAGATAAAGACCTGCAGGTAAAGAGTTTTGAGGGCTATTATTTCCAGAAGTTGCTAGTGGTTGTTTTCAAATATTTTATTAGCTGCACTAGAATTAACTGTAATAAAATCAGCAAAATTCTTATCAGTGGCAAACAGTACAAAATTGTTTAAAATAGCTTTTTTGTTTTTTTTTTTTTTTTCTTGGGCAGGGGACTTGCTTGTTATTGGGGAACAAAAACAAAATTTCTATTATGTTTTAAGTTTCATAGGCTAAAACTAATGAATGTGCAAACTTGAAATTAACAAGTGGTTCAAATTAATCTGTGTTTACCTGCAAAGCTAGGATGCTTCATGAAGGTTGAGACAAAGTGAAAAGACTATTTGGAAAGATGATGTAGGCTCCTTAGCATTCACCAAGCATTATTCCCTTTAAAAGAAAAGGGGAGAAATGAGAAATTCTGCCAAAAGGAACACTTTTGGAGAGCTCAATTTGTGTGCCAAAGCCCTGTAATCTTTTTCTTAGGCCATTGTGGGTCATCTAGAGCAAGTAACTTGGACTAATCCAATTTATTATACAGAACCAATAAAAACGGATTAAAAGTGGAATGTATTGTGTTTGCAAAAGGTAAGGAAAATAAATTTAAGCTGAGAAAATAAAACATTTTTGATTTCTTTCTCACTTTTTTCATAGACAATTATTATTCCTGTATCAAGAGATCCTTTCTGCACCTGTTATGGGGACACTGAATCAAATTTCAGTCGTGATGGCGGTCAGTATCACTGTGTAAATAAGTATCTGTAGTTCCAGACTGCTGCAGATGAGCAGAGTGCACCTCACTCAGAAGGGAGAAGCAGCACTATCTTTTATTGAGGTAGAATAATAATTTGACAGAGTTTGATGGGTCTGATGGAATTTAGCAAAGTTTTAACAGTGTTCTGACAAGGTTCAGGAAGTTTAATGCCAAGGTTTACCTTAATAATTACACATGGAAGAAACATGAAAAGGAAAACTGGGTTAGAATGACTGAGAGAGAGAGAGCAAGAGTGAAGAGGTACAAAGTGTAAAGAGGGCCCTCCTGTGGAGACATGAGGTTCAGAGTGGATCCCTTTTTGGAATTCCTTTTTGGAGCCTATGTGTGGCTGTATCCAATCTTTGTCTCAGACTTGGTCAACAGTTCATGCCTAATGGAATTATCCCTACAATGTTTATAGTATCTGGGTAGCTGCATGGATTAGTAATTCTTTATAGCATGAATTCATCATGCTTTTGGTCACTTACTGCAGATCACAGGTAAGGGGTCTCTTGACCTTTTGTAAGGAAGGTTCTCTGAATTTCCAGTGTGGAATCTCTAAACTTGAGAGGAGTGCCTGCTCAAACAGAGTCACCTGCCATGCAGGCCAGCTGTCGTTCAGTCTGGCATTCAGGGAGTGCTCAGATTGGGCCCATCCTGATTTTAATATTTAAAGGGTGAAGTAGTTGGCTCCTAATCAATAGCATAGGCAAGACAGATGTCTTTGATTTAGTGCCGATAGCTCTTTCTGTACTTTGGTAATCTTGTACTTTCGGGTTTCAAAAACACATTTTGAAATATTTTCCAAGACACCTTCCCTCCCTTGTAGATGAGCCAGGGACTTTCCAGCTTGCAAGTTCATCCCAAGGATGTGAAGCCTGTTGCTTCTTGGCCAGTCTGAACTGAAGTATGGCTAGGAGTCAACTGTATTCATCACACATACATGTTATGTTTCTCTAAGAAGTGTTTTGTTTGAGGATCAAGGATAAATAAAAATATTTCGTTTAAAGCAGACTTTTATTTTTTGTGCATTAGTGGTGTAAAAGGACAACTTAAGTCCTTTTTTTTTAAATGAAATGGCCTTTTCAGATGGTGAACCAATCTGTGGAATGAAATGGACTCAATTGGTAAGGTGCCACCCAATTCACAAGGAGAGAAGCAGGTGCAGGGTTCTGCAGCTTTGTTTTGGGCAGTCATTGCCTTCCTTGGCTGGATTGTGAATGTATCTTTAGCTAGAAATGACATTACACTATGACAAATGCCTGAGCTAATTTTAGTTTTCTCCTTTAAAACACAGGATAAAATGTTTGCTTAACTATTCCCTTGCATGCTTTTCAAAGGCAAAGTCACTGTTGTACCAGAATTTAATCTATGCTTCATACCAAGCCCTTGATTTATTTTTTATTGTTACTTTTAGATACCATTTTATGAATCAGGAATATGTCAAGCCTATGTAGAGAGACACGGAGCTACTGTAAGTGCTGAAATATGAAACAGTTCTTTACACTGTTATACTTATCTGCAATTGCTGTTGCCAGAGATGAGTATTTTTCATGGGCCCTGCAGTTTGCACTACAGAAGTCGAGTTTCAGGGTTAGTAAGTCTGCCCCATAGACAAAATGTGTCCTGTGAATTGGGGAGTGGTAAATATACTTTGTCAGACTCAATGGTTTTAAGGAGTTTGTGAGCAATACCTCCAGATTTCTCTGCTTCAGTGGCATTCTGCTCCTGCTCAGAGGCGTTGGGGACTGACCTTGAGACAACCTCTGGGCCACAGACCAGCAGCTCTCCTGCTGGTGTCATGCTCTTCATCCGGTGGGAATGTTCAGGCAGCTGAACTGCTCTCCCCATTCACCTTTGGGTTTACCCAGCCTGCACAGGACAGTCTCAGGGACACAAAACAAAAGCATAGAGAAGAAATGGAACCCCTGAGCTTAACAGCTGACATCTTTTTAGACCATTATGCATATGATTTACTATATTCTAGCATGCAACATCTATGGGGTTTATGAATGTACGTGTGGATGCACTAAAATTGGTGAGTCAGAAGACTGATTGTAACCAAAGTCAGTAGCCCTCATAATACATTTGCACAGCCAGCTGGGTGTATTTTAATTTGTTCCAAGAAGTGCAAATGCATATGCAGATTAGTAGGACATATGCTGTTCAAATATGCTAACCTTACAGAACTGCTTTATGTTGATATGTGTAGGTGATCTGTCATTGTTAGGCTTTCCAACACCAAGCAGTTCCTTGCAGGATTCATTAGAAACATCCCTCTGGAGGTGTGTTAACTTAACTATTTTTAACCTACTGTAGATAGTTTCTTGACTAATGCTGATGGTCAAGAGAAAGCTCTGCAGGACAGGCAGGCAAGCTGGGCTGTTGGGTGAGCAAAGCTACCCATTTATCTACCATGATTGCCAGAAAATGTCTCTGGTCTTGATTCTGACAACAGAGGTAATGTCAGCTTCAGATGTTGTGCCTGTTGTCTGGAGGGAGTTGCATATCTAGTAAAGTTCTCCAGAGGGTTCAATTAATCTTTTCCCCAACTCTACTATCAGCCCTGTGGAAGCATTCTAGGAACTGTCGTGCACCTCAATTTAATGGCACGTGAAATCCAAATGCCTGCACCAAATACTGTGCTACCTTCCTCTTGTAGCTGAGTAGGTGAAAGCTAAACGTGTGTGGCACATACTAGGATTTGGCTCCAAGATGACGTAGCAGTATATTTGCTTACATTTTGATGGAGGCCTTTAAAAATATCTGTTAAATTATTAAAAATGTATATTTCTTTTTGTCACTGTTGTTATTAGCTGGAAGCACCGCAAACAGTTACTCCAGCCCTTCTCCAAACTTGTCTCTCCTACACACTTGCAGCCAGGCTTGCACCCAGATGGAACAAGGCTGGTCATCTCTTGGTGCAAGGTATTTGACTCACTTGGGTCAGGGATCAAGCATTTCATTTTCAGTTCTTCATTGTAGCATTTATTTTCCATAATTTAAATTCCATAATTATTTCATTCATTATAATAAATCATTTAATTCCTTTATACTATTACTTTTTTTTTTCTTTATTTGCACTTTTGTTGTTTCGTTATCCAAGTTCAATGACTCAAGTTAATATTCTGAGTGGACATGCCATTCACCTTTTCATCTTCTTGCTTATCTTTGTAATAGATCAAATAATTATGTCAATTGAATGCAATGTACCAGATGAAACCAAATATTGTTGGAAGCAGAGGGTTAGGAGGAAAAAGTGATGTATACTTTGCTGCCTACTAGTGTACTTTTACATATCTCTCTTGCTTATGGAAGATGATAATGAATCAGGGAAAACTTAATTGATAGAGGGGATTTTCTCTCCTTAGAAGGAACACACCTTTCAGCATTTGTGATAAACACAAACAAAACTGTGTGATTTCTCCTTTGTTCTCACATAGAGACTTTAGATATATGGTTTAGAAAATAATGTCTGTCTATTCTATTTATTAAGGGAAAGACTTTTTGTCTCATTCAGGAAGGCAAAATGCTGTTGGTAAGTACAATATTCTGTTAATGGTAAAGTTGAGAGAGTAAGGTAAAGTTAAGCACTTTCATACTGCCACAATCTTGGTATTACCAGCACAGGGTCTTTGGTTTTCATTCTGAAATAACTTCTGTCAAAATACACTTGGTGGCAGGTGATGTTCTGTCTGTAATAGTTGTCAGCTCAATGGAACCTCTGAAAAATTACTCACAAAGAAAATAATTTTTATACTATTAATCTACAGCCTTAGATTGACATTTTCCATTTTAAAGTAATAATTGTTGCAATTAAATGCACTTGCCTTAAATTATGAGTCTTGCAAGTGATGTGAAAGTTCCATAATAATAGATAGGAAAATGAGCTATAGTGACTGTCCAGTATGTACTGCTTGCTGTTCACAAAAGTGAAGTCACAAAGCATGCTGGTTAGCTATTGCAAAAATTCCAAAGTAGTATTTTTATTCCAGTATAAAAGTTAAAGATTACATTAGGGGATATTGGAGCCTGAATTTGTACCAGAGATATATGTTGAGCAACTCAGAGCTGAGTGAGAGTTCTGGAGGTGTGTCCATAAATGCTTGCCTTGCTCATTTAGTCTTTCCTATTGACAGCTCCTGGATGGAAAATACTGGGCTGAATGACTCAGTGCAGCAAGTGGTTATATGAACTACATTTGCTTTGAAAATGGGTGTTTGTTTGTCAAGGATATGAGTATCAAGCACACATTTGCACTGCCAGCCCTGAGTTTCTGAGTTACTGTATGACAGTAATTCATTATTATTTTTATTTTTCACAGTTAAAATGCACCTAATTTTAATTTCTGTGCTGAGAAAGTCTAGCCTTTTGATTTTCAAGCACAGCATTTTGACTAACAATTACCTTAAATAAATATTTGGGTTAGCTTTCTGCCTAAGAGATGAGCTGTAATTCAAAACAGGGCATTGTGCTTTTTTTTTTTTTCTATTTAGTTATAGACCTCAATGTGTCAGAGAGACAGCTGTGCATCAGTGTGGAGCCATGCTCAATTCGGCTGCCACCCCCCAAGGTATAAGCCAGTTATATTTTCTATGACTGTATTTGTTTTATTAACCCTAAACAGATAATGATGTGGCTTTATTAGCAGTTCTGTACTCTTATTAAACCATTTCAAATAAACTTGAAATCTCACTGATTTCAATAAACTTTAAACCTTGTACTTGAATGGCTTGTCAAAGTGTGGGCTCTAACATAAAATAGTGTGCAATTTGATGATGGGAATATCTTCTGAAATAATCAATCTGTGAGAGCTGATGAAAGAATAATAATATATCAAGTTTCAGTGTATCGTGATTATTTTTGTGACACAATTATTTTTGAAAATTTTAAATTTTTACTGCTGTAGAATTATTTGCAAATAAACTTTCTTTTCTGTTTTAAGCTGGGAGATTTTGATATTTCAGCAAACACCATAAAGCTGTTTGACAGCAATGAAAACACAGTTATTCAGCAACATTCCATATTAAGTAACTGGTGCTATGTTTTGCCAAGGTAGGAATCTGTTCACATTTCAGCAGAAATAAACATTTCTCAGAATGTTTGCCCTACAAATTGTGAATTTGATGCTAGTGATCAGAATGCTTCTGTTTTACAGTCTGTTTTAGATTCGGGAATTTGTTGTTTTTATTATCTCATTGTTAAGGAAAATAAGAAAAATTAATCAACAAATCATATATTACGCATTTAAATACTATTTCAATTTTACTAATCTTTGTGCTACTTTTATGGTATGCAAGAGCATCAGTTTTTCTCAAATACAATTTTAGCAGAAAGTCAATTTAAAGTATTTCCACCTTTGCCATGAACTACCTCTATTTTTACCTAAGATTTTCATCATTAAATATAAGAGAAGTAATGATGAAATTTGCATTTGTTCTACATTCACTGCTAGTGAGTGTTGAAGGGAAATGGCATTTGTAGCTGTCACATTATTTACCTTACTTCAGGAAATATTGCTATTGTTATGTCATAAACTTATGAGCTAAAGGTATTAGTCCTCAAAACATAAAAATAATCTCTAAATACTTTGAATGACAAAAAATAAGATTTTTTTTTCCAAAAAGACCAGTGTATTTTCAACTGGATTTTATTACACCCTTTCTAAGCATTCCTTCTTTACCTGTGCACAGCATGAAAATGGGTCAGATCATAAACATCAGCCACATAATTCCTCCAGATTCTCCTTTCCATTCATATAAGGACTTTCAGATGCACTGGAAAAGTCTGGTAAGAAACACAAACACTGCTTTCGTTTTTCCCTCCCTTTTTTGTTTGCCTGTTGAGTTTGTCTGTGTAACACCTGTTTGTCTTTGGTTTATCTAAGTATGGATATATTCTTCCTGAGGATCTTGAAGAGACAAAAATATACTTGAGTGTTTACTTCAAACCAATAGGGGAAAGGTTCTTCACGTATCCTTTTAGAATATATTATGTTATGTTTCCTCTCCTACACTTCTAGCAAAGCTCTGCTTTTCATTTTTGAGTGTGTCACATTTCCTTCTTTCATAATTTCATAGTAGTCAGTAGAGAAGTGTTGTACTAGACAAACTGAAACAAAATGTTTAGTCAAGTCTCTGTCCCAGTATTGAACAATAGGAAGTCAAACATTACAATTTGCTTCACGGCTTTCATAAACGTGATAATGCCACTTTAAATGAGATGTACAAGAAAGTTAAATTGTGTAAAAATGTGGCAAACAAAGATTGCTTTCAAAGAGAATTTTCCTGCCAGGAAAGACTGGACTAAGGGTTACTTATGTTAAGTAATCTTTGCTGTTATAGGTTAGTGTGGTATAATTGTGCTGGAGTCCTGTAACTTTATAAACTTCAGGCCCATAAGGAATTAAGTGCTTTTGTTCACCTTTTTCAAAAACATTTAGACAAACTCATGTTTTCCTCTCAACAAAGATCATTAATAATTATAGAAATGTAAAGAAACTTGTTATGTGTCCCTGAACACTTACTCAGGTATCCTTTAAGTTGCATCCGAAGTCAGCCAGTGCAGTATTTCCCCAGAACAGATGCAGAAAGTGTAGTGAACTCTTTTCTTTCTGACATGAAGAGCAATTTTTCACAGCTGTGTGGATTTCCAGTAAAGATGACAAGTAAAGCACTTTATGCTACAAAAGAACTCTCCAGGGCTTCAATGCATGTAAGGCTATTTTCATAAAAGTACTAATGGCACATACTTTTTCATTGTATGAAGTGGTCTTTATCATATTCAGAGCACAGTAAGAGCATATAACTATGCTTTTCACAACAAACTATCAATCCTGTAACTTTTAATTATCATGTAAGTAAAAGCTACAGTATTTGCCATTGTAAAGTTGTTATTAACATTATAAATGTATTTTAAAAAATGGACTTGGTGTTAATTAGTTGCCATCAGTATTTGCAATTCTGTAGATTTTTTTTTACAGTTGAATATTCAGAACTTTCTCAAATCTCTTCCATAACAATAAAAAAAAACAGTAATAATAACAATAGTAACAGTAACATTGTTACTATTGTTACTATTACAAGAGCATGTAATGACAAGTCAAGGAGGAAGGGCTTTAAACTGACAGAGGGTAGATTTAGATTAGATATTAGGAAGGAATTTTTGCTGTGAGCGTGGTGAGGCACTGGAACAGGTTGCCCAAAGATGTGGATTCTCCATCTCAGGAAGTGTTCAAGGCCAGGCTGGATGGGGCTTTGAGCACCCTGGTCTGGTGAAAGTTGCCCATGCCCATGGCAGTGGGGCTGGAATTAGATGATCTGTCAGGTCCCTTCCAACTCAAACCATTCATGATTCTATTATTATTATTATTAGCAGTAGTAGTAGTACTAAAATTTATTTAGAAATACAAAGAAGGCTGTGTGGACATAAGCATTTTAAAACACTCAAGCTGTAAGATTTACTCTATGTCTGGTGATGGAAAGCAGGCAAGTAATCAAAACTATAATTTGAGGTTGTGAAAAGGGCCGAGGCTCAAATTTCTTTGGTAGTAGTGTGTAAAAGAAGAAATTAAGTAATTAATTCTGAACAAATAATAGTGACAGAAGTTGCAGAGGTTCTAAAATACTATAATCCTCTTTCCAAAAGCAGTTCCTGTTTATGTCTCTCCGGTGATCAAAGCTAGAAGGGGTCCTCTGTCTCATTTGCAGTTTTTATAGACGTTCAAATTGTCTTTTGCTCAGAATACAGATGCTCTTAGAAGTCGTAAGAGATGAGGAGCCCTGTCAGTCAAACCCTCTGCATAAGCCTTCAAAAGGGGTAGACATTATCCAGTTGGAAAGCACGAAACCAAGATAATTACTGCAATTTAAGTCTTCTGAGAAATCCGATATTCTAGCATAGCTGTAAAAAAAGAACTTGGGGAGGATTAAAAAAACCCCCTTAATTTATAGTGACAACTAAATATTGTTTTAAAATATAGTCATTCTAATCCAAAACACAAAACTGTAGGCTTATATATTGTGATGTGTATTAGGTTGATATCATATAGCAGTGCGTTAGGTGGCACTATCAGATCGCTAAATCTGGTTTATTCAATTTAGCAGCTCTTGATGTGTTGCAGGAAATAAAACCTAATCATACGAAATTGGACGGTGAGATGGTTTGTGTAGTATCTCTAACGCAGGCCCCTCCAAGAAAACCTACTTTGCCTGGAATTCCTTCACCGTGCAGTACGGAAAACAGCCACTGGATGGAGCGTTTGGTCAAAGAGCCGGGAACACAGAGTTTTTCGAGTAGGAGTGAGAGTACGGGAGGGGTTGGCACTGGAGCAACAGAGAAATCAATCAGCAATAAGCGAATACCAGGCATACCAGAGTTACCAACTGCAAAATCTTTAGGAACACCTGGAAACTCAACCTTTGAATCCACACTCCCAAAAGTCAGCAAAATTATACCAATTTTCAAAGGAAAGTTAATGCAAATGAATGGAAAGATCACAAATCAAACGGATAGAAAGAAAAGGGAAAATGCTGAAAGGCATTCACCAATAAAAAGTGTAGGTGTTTCATCTTCTATGCTGTCTGTGCACAAATCCAGCATAATTCAGGTTTTCAAACACATTCAAAATATGCCAGTCAAAACTCCTAGTGACAGCAATGTGCTTCAGGTCAAGAACATGAAGACACACAGAAAACATGATACACCCATATTCCACTGGAAAACGCAGTCTAGTGGTCAAGTTCCTAACTCTGATTTTTCTGAAAACTCACCTTCAGTTGGGAATCCAAGTGAAGTCAATCACAAAAAGGCAAATTCTCCATTCTTTCTTAAGAATGTTGGGCCAGTGCTTCAGAAATCAAACACCAGTCCATGTCTGAATACACATGAATCTACTGCAAGAAGGGGGAAAAAGTTTGCAAGTCAAAATACTACTCAATTTCTTGAGAAACAACACCAGTCAAAGGAAGTGCATTTGCAGATTTGTAAATTAGACAATGAAATGACAAATTCCAGTTTGTCACTGCAACAAACAAAGAGATCAAATAAAGGAGCTTGGTTAAATATTCATGAATCTGTCTTCAAAGATACAGCGTGCATGGCCAAAAGTGAAGAAAACAAAGCAGCATGCCACTCTAAGGACTGTACTGCTGAGACAAAGAGTCATCATTCCAAACCTAACCTTGAACAGGTACAGTAAAGAACAGGGCTCATCTCACTGCTTCTCACAAATTCAAAAACAACATTAAGCAATAAAGAGCATGACTTTCATCATGTTCTACCATAATTCTCAATATAGTTTTCTAAAATTCTACCATATAACTTAATGTTTTCAGCTATTGCTGCTTTTTTTTTTTTTCTGAAAGGGAGGATGATTTACTGTGTTTTGTGAAATAAACACTTCTTTAATTTGGGACTTTTGTGTTTGGGTAATTAGTTTTCCTTTGTTTTAGACAGTTTATCCAGGTCTGTGTGAGGTTAGCATGGTGACATTTTATCGATGTTCAGTCTCTCTCCATATAAAACCATATTAATGGAATAATTCCTTCCTCCTGGGAGGAATCTCGAACCTCATCAACTGTGTAGTGCTGACAGCAGTTGTGTGTAAGGCATTGTGCTGTTAGACAAACATGGAAGTTTTGCAAATGCAAATTTAATTACAATTTCAAAAAAAGCACAAGTTGCAACAGGAAAAAGTCCCACTGGACACGAGGAAAACATCTTCAGTGTGAGAACAGCTAGTCAGCTACTAGAATAAGTTGCAGGGGGAGGTTTTTTGGGTTTGTTAGCCTTCCATATTCTCAGAACTTGACTGAATGGGACCCAAAGCAAGGTGATCTATCTTTGAAGTTAGCTCTATTTTGAATAAAAGGTATGATTACGTGACAGCTAGAAGTACTTTACCACCTAATTTTTCTGTGGTTCTCCTTGCATTTCAATTAAATAAATAGTTGAGCTGATTTCAGTGCAATTTTTGTGAGAATGATATTCCATATATTGGGTACATGGATGAAATGTCTTGGGCTTATCATGTTTTTCATCTATACAATGTAGTTTGGTGGGCTACCTCAGCTTTGTGTGATGAGGGCACCTTTTGAAAAAGCAGGTAATTTTAAAAGTTAGAGATCTTGCTCAAAATGTTGTGGGGTGTTTTTCTAATGAAGGTATAAACTTCTATACTTTAAGACGATTACAGAGAACAAGAATCTGACATGTGAAATTCTGACCTCAAAACTGACTTTGCCAGTCAAGGAGAGCAACATGGAAGCATTTGTAAAGAAAGGGTGTGCCAGAAGAAGACAGGTAAACCCCCATAAACACACATGCATTCCTTAATCCAGTCCAGAAGGACCTGAATTAAGAGATAAAAAGATATTTTAAAATTTTCAGCATGTTCCAATTAAAATGGGATGGCTAAGAAATCTTACTGACCTCTCTGGATAAAATTAACCTTAACCAGGATAAAATTAACAGTAACCATTGGGTATGATACTGTCACTTGAAGTGTTCTTTTTAGACATTCGTCTCCAGCAAAAGATGCTACTGAAATGTTTAATGATGTTACTGTTTCTGAAGCAGATTTTCTGATTCTACAGAAAAGCTCTGTATATACATATATATATATATATGGCTCTGTGAGTTTTTCACTTCAAGTACTTGAATTCAGCAACATTCTGTAGAAATGACGTTTTGTTATGCTTTTGAAGCCAAATACAAGACAATTCTGGACGTTTTAACTGTAATTAAAGGAACACAGTCTGCGCTCTCTGTGCAGATCAGCAAAGGCCAGTGCAGCAGCCCCAGGGGCCTGCTGCAGGAACACACTCATACCTCAGAGCTCGAGCTGCAGCAGGGAAGAGAGGAGTCTGTGTGGGAAGCGCCAGCCCAGCTGCTCTGAGCTGGCCCCATCCAACTGCAGCTGGGAAGGGCCTTTCCACAGGGCCACAGCCGAGTCAGTGGTTACAGCCCGGCACTGCAGTGCTGCAGCAGTAGAGTGACTCTCACAAAGAGAAGAAAAACAGTGACTACAAATAGGTGTTTATACGAATAACAACCCCAGGGTATTGAGGGGAGACTTCCACTACAATATGAATTAATGAAGTCCTTTGCTTGCCTCTGGGAATGACTCAGACACACCAGGGCATGTGAGCATGGAGAGCTTGTAGCTGGTCTGGCACCATTGTTGGAATGGGCAAGGGGCGCTGTCCTGTCCTAGTCAGGAGTCACAAGTGCCCCGTGCATTCCTCACTCTCCAGGCAGGCTGTGAGTAGCACAGGTACCTGCCTGAGTCCTGCAAGCTACTTCTGGGAAGTGTCAGGACACAGCAAGTTCCCACTGCCACACTGCCACTGCAGTGCTGCCACTGCTGGACTCAAGAGAGGTGGGTGCACAGCTCTCAGGAAGTTTCACTGGTGTGTCAGGAATAGGAAAGAGACTTGTCTGTTAATTGGGGTAGGGATGGACTCTCTGATGCTTATTAGGCTGATTCCTCCTGTCCCTGTATTAAAATGTAATGATGCTATTTTGGGACACTGCTAAACACATCTGTGAAGAATAAGCCTTTGTCATTACTGATCATCAGAAATGATAGCTGGTTTTGAAAGTCATGGTTGCCAGCATGTAAAGGGTATTTTCATAGTTCTGGTCCTAATTATTTATCCACTGTACTTATAAACATACTTTAAATTATTTATATTGGAAAACAGAAACTTTTATTAATTATTTCTTATTCAACTAAGCATTTCACTCATTTTTAGTTGAACTTTTAGCTTAATATTGCTGCTTTGCTTTATTGCTTTTTGTCCTTTTCTGTCTGTCTTGTTTTTGTAAGCAGAAAGAAGAAGGTTATTCAAAGTTAAAGAGAGCCAAAAGAAGTAAAACTTCTACTTAAGGTGTTCTGGAGTATTGAAAGAAAACTCTGGGTATGTTTATTACAAATTTAAAATATTTTATTTTATTGAAATAATGTCTCATGTCTGTAATAATTCCTGTGCTTTTGGATCATGATGATGATATCAGCTGCCTACAAAAGAATCACTTTACTAAAGAAATGGCTTCTAGAGCAAACTGATGAGGTAACTGATGCAAAGAACACTAGCAAATAAAGCATTGTGCTTTTCTGTGAAACAAGCAATGTTTAAAAAAAGGCATTTTGTACTTACTAGAACTTAAGAGTTTGACATATATTTGTACTTTGAGTGGCTCATTTTTCTCTCAGACTAAAATAAGCCTGTTTTTTGGGCTTCAAAGTTGAACTTGAATCTGAGCTGAAGTTAAAACCAAAAACCATTAAAGTGGAGCTGTGTATATTATTTGATATCATTACAAGTAAGGTGGCTAAACACTCTTGTGTTGCTGGGATCTAATCACAGGACAAAATTGTCTGCCATAAAAACTGAATCAGTTTAGTTTTGTGACAAGATATTTCAACCCACATTGTGGGTGGTTGTCAATAATAGTCTCTCAGGATAAAACAAGCTTGTCCTTGGAATGTTCCTTTGAATATCAAGAATACAGCATTAGGCTATAGCATAAGAAGCTCACCAGGTTTAAGGACAGAATGCCTATCACAAGTTATCAGTAGTAAAACATGCAGGAAAGAGTAGCCTATACAGTTAACTGTTTCAGAGATAAATAGAAGTATATTTATTCAGATTAAAATATTGATGTAAGCAAGATGGTCATACAGAACAGCACAAAAAATGTATATTATACAAAGCAAATAGAAAGGCAGAGCAATAAAGATGTAAAATATACACCGTACATCTTTTAACTTGGCTTTGAGCTTCATTCGAAGTGATAACAAGTAGCCAAATGTACATTTTGTCTCAGAGATGCACTTTATGTCCTTCCTTTTCTTATTGGGATATATTTCTTCCAGTGAACAAATATATCAGTTGTCTGCTTTTCCTAAAGAAAGTCTCTGGTATGGATGGAGGCTTTCTGTCTCTGGCCTTCACACTTTGGTGTTCAGCATATTCTGTCCCTGGGTTTAGCATTTCATCTCTCCTGCTTCAAGCCAGGCAGTTCAGGCATGGTCCTTCTTCAGAGGTGATCTGTTCTAGTGCTCAGCACAGATATCCACAGGTCCAAAGTCTGTGACTTTCACTGAGGACTGATGAGCAGAAGTGGTGTCTCTGCAAATGGTCAGAACTTTACTTTTTTTTTTACTCTGATTTTTTTTCTTATTTATGAGTTAAATGCCACAGCGTCAAGTTGATCATGGTAGACAACACAAACCCCTGAGAGAAAACAGTGTCTTCCATACAGTGTTTAAAATACGATTTCCAAGAATCCTACTGCTAAGGGTTCTTCATTGGTGTTGATGATTTAAAAAGAAAACCGGAGCTAAAACAACTTCTGCCGTTGGATTCTTGCTTAAGGTTTTGATTCTGAAAAGCTGGGCTCTAAATTCCTCTATTATGTATTACTACACATGCATTCAGAGTGCATGTTTTCATTTGAAATCTTGGGAATTACTTGTGAGTTTTGAAATTTATTGTGTAGCAAGATTTGTGTGTGACAAGTCCTTACGTTGGAATTCAGTGATGTAGTCAGCAGGAAGGACTTTGTTCTATAATTCATGACAAAAAAACCTCACCATTTTTTACAATTATCTTGAAAAAAGGGTTAGTTTTTATGACTTACACAGCCTCTTGACTTGTCCAGGAAATCACAGCATAATCCTAATATTTTTCTTTGTTTTGTTGGAGTGTGTTAATAAAGCAATGTGAGAGAAGTATTTGACATTTTAAGAAGCTGAACATTTGATTCTAATACTAAGAGTCTCCATGTTCTTTATTAATGGAAGTTACCCTATCATTTTCAAGGTCAAAAACTTCTGTGAAAGGGAAATTTGTTTTCTAAGACAAATCAGAAGAGCAGAGCTTCCAAAGGACAGCACATACTACTACAGAAAGGTGTTTTAAAATAAAACAAGTTCTTCTGGTGGAAGAACAGACATATTAAAAATCTCAGCTCCGAAGCTTCCAAGATTTTTCCACTGATCTGCAAAACTCTTCCTGTTGTTCTGCTCCTGTGTTGTAGTGAGATACTGACCTTTGGTTTCAGTTGCCACATTTCATTTAGCAAATGAGAAGATACAAATTCATCACAGACAGTAACAATAGCAGAATTTCACCTGAAAGTATTTGCTGCTATTACTGTAAGGATATTTTGTGAATATAAGAGTAAGGTAGGAGGTCCCCACAATTGGTATTATATAAAAAATTCTCAGCAGTTTTGGGCTGAGATCTATTGGACTGCTTCTTCTAAAAGGTGCATTCCTCAAGCCAACATTTAGGAATTTATCTTATAATCTGAAGGCTATTTTACAGAAATTTCAACAAAGCTGTCTTTCAAATGCTTTCTGCACGTGAAATAGTAGGCTAAAATAATATCTTTTCTATGTAGTGAAAATATTTGGTTTCATTGAAGAAAAATATTCTGAAAATATTCAATCTTTCAATGAAAAAGCGATTTCTTTTATGATGGGGGAAAATGTCCTCATCAAATCTAGTAGCAGAAATAACCTTTGGATTATGTACATCAGTAGATTGTTGATATCTAAGTACCTAAAGAAGCGTTGCTATTGTAATATTTTTTCTGTTATCCTGTCCATTTTCCATTTCTATAGGATTGATCCAGGTTAGGAGTTAATTTATTGCATGGTTGACCATTTATAAACTCTCAAGGATGGTATCTTAAGATTCCATCTCTTACTTTCTTGTAGAGTTAAGAATGTGGTTTGGCTGCCTGACCTCAGCCAAAGGTTAAGAAGGTGTGAATAGACTTCTGCAACAGAAGTTCCTTCTTCGAACACCACAACTGACTGTGATATTTTGAGGGCTTTCAATTTAAAAACTCCAGATCTAAGAGAAAGGATAAATATCCTTTGTGCATATATGTGCACATATATGTGCATAATACCACATATTTATGATGGAGAGGATTCTTTCTTGTTCTGTATAAAAATGCAGACGTTTAATTAGAATGCCCTGAACTCAAACTTTGTAAACAGAATGCAAATACAGATGTGGGAATACAACAATATTTTCTTCCTTCATAGTAGCCATAGAGTTCTCAGTTGTCTTTTGTTTTCTTCTATGATGTAAACTTTTTCTATGTTTTCCTCCATTCAGGTTTCCAAGAGGACAATAACATATTTGAGAATCTCTGAACTCTGTGTATTTTGCTGTTTGTCATTGGTAGCTGTTTCTGGAAGAAAATTTGAGGGTTAAATACAGTCAAATGAGTCCATGTATCATAAGCTTCTTTAGACAGTTCAGGTTAATAAGCCTCTAATGCATTTGAAAATTTAATTAAATTGTTCAGTTTTTGAATCACATTATGTATGTCTTGCTACTTGCTTACACAGTTAATCATTCTTCCAAATTATATCATTGTTTCTAGTCGGGTTAAAGATAAAATATTTTATTCTTTGTTACAGTGTGGGCCAGTTTGATTCATTAGTAAAACATTCCCAAATAAGTTTTCCTTGTCAAGTCAAATGATTGAAAAATAAACAATTTTATTCCTACAGGAATAATTTAAAGGCTGGATTTGACTCAAGCTTCATTAATTTTCGTTGTAATTTTTTATGACCTTTCAGATATGAAAGTGCTCTGTAAAAGATTTTTTTTTAAAGTTTAATTCACAACCCCATTCTTCAGGAGTTCATAGAGAACCTGTAGTTGCCTTTTAAGTAATTTTATTGCCATAAGTGTGACTTCTGTGACCTACTTCAATGTGCAGATACAAACATATACACATATATAAGATTGTTGCCTCATAATCACTGCTTTGAAATGAATATTATTGTGTTACCTGAAAAATAAGAATCAAAAGTCACACTAGCTCCTAAACTCAAAGGTTACAGAACTGCAGTTTAAGACTTGGTTTAGACATACATTTGCAAATCTTTTTTCCTAAAGGGCTTGATACAATGGGACTTTATGCCCTTCATGAAACGTTTTCTTTTTAGGTTTATGTTCCAATAGCTGTATTTCTCTTCATTTTCCCAAGCTGGATTTTGTCCTACTGCTATGACAATTTTTGTTTTATTTTGTTTTGTTTTTTCTTGTGTGGTGACTGTCAATATAGCTCTAATTTCATGGTGCCAGTGTTTGAAAGGAAGTGAGCTCCTCAGCAACATGTCATTTTCTCATACATAATACCAAAAAAAGGAAGACCAAGCCAAGACAAATATTAAAAGAAGATAGTGCAACATGCTCAGCAAGAAATAACATTATATTTACATTTTGTCTGGAAGCTGGTATACAGGGCTACTTTTCAAATGCTGTGGTTTAGTTACATAGGTTTGACTGTATGGAACTGATCTTTCTCCTGTCTTACACGGAAAAGCCTGTGGAGTAGTTGCATTTCTACCATTCTATATTAATTAGTGCTTTGCCCGGTCTGTTTCCTGTTGTTGCTTTTAAAATGCTGCTGGTTGCCAACATTTGTCTTGTATTATCACAGAAGTAATTTTGCACTATTTTTGCATTTTTAAATGTGTACGTCATTTTGTGTTACCCGTTATGGAACTGAAAATACAGAAAAATTTATTTACCTCAGCTCCAATGTGTTCCATTTAAATAAACTATTGAGTTACTCATCTGTGCTAAATTGCCAGCTACTTCCTGGTCTAAACTGTGGGGAAGAGCCCTGTTACTCCAGCCCACCCACCCACTCCTTGTAAATACATGGGAAGGTGTTGACAGTGAGCAGAACCACACAGGGTGCAGGAGTGGTGGTGGTGGAAACACCACTAGTGGGAAGGAAGGATTAGTGCTGTGACTGCCTGGGGAGGATTTGGTGTTGCTGAAGGGACCTTTGCTGCTGCTTTACTCTTCACTGTTTATGTGGAGGGGTTGTAAGAGCCCACCTCATTTTCTGCTTTTAATCAGTTCTCAGTAACTGGGCAGAACACCCTCACTTCTGGCAAGTGCCAGAACACGTCAAGGCACAGGAACCCTCAACATCCAGGATCACATGGAGCTTCCATGTGTGATATCTACAGGCTTGGTTTCTCAAGATTAAAGAAACAGACTACTCCACAGGTCCCAAAATATATAATTGTACATAGGAACAAGTGAAAATGTAAAAGGTTAAAACAATTGCCAGGTGTGAGAAGCTGGTGAAGAGGTCAACTGGCAAAAATTATCACTTGCCCACTGACATGTGATGGGTTTTATTGTGTTTTATAGCTTTGCCATCAGTTCTCAAATCATCTGATTCTATGTCTAAGTCGACTCAGATTAACATTTCCCAAAGCTTTCTTTGGCCTCTGTATTAGAGGATTCAGCAAATATTTGTTAAGTTGAAGTATTCATGATGAGCTCACAATATTGAGTAAATATGCATTTCCAGAGAGTGAGCTTTCCTCACGTGTATTCCTAAACTGACGCTGTTCTTATCCTCCCTTGTGTTCACAGATGTAAACCAGAGGGAATTTTTATGTACTTTAAATTGGCATATGCTCAAGCCCTCTGTCAAATCTCAATTTAAAAGTTTACAGATTATTTTATAGGTGCTTATAACTGCAGGGAAGCTTGCTGTTTAGTTCATTTGTTGCCAGCTTCATACCAGCTTGTGGTTCAAAACAGATGGTTTAAAAATAGTCAGATTAAGATATCTGGAAGTATTATGTCACTGTATCACAAAGTGACTTAGCAAATACAGCACTTTAACAACTTTGGGCTGTGTGTTTTGTGGCACCATCATGCTCATGTCACCTTCACGGAGTACCAGGTACTGAAGGATTCTGGCATCTCCTGAGCTAGTTCAGGAAAACATCTTACCCCAGCCCTGAAAATCATACCATGTTTTTCTGTCTCTTTGCAAATTTGAGTAGCTCTGTTGGCCCATGCACAGCACAGAGCAGCAGCTCAACCTCTCACTTAAAAATTTGCAGCCAGGATAAGCAAGTCTGTTTTCCCTGGGATCTGTGCAGAACTCGATGCAAACTCTGAACATCTTAATCCCCCCAGGGTAGTGTTAGAACCTGGAACAAGGCAGTCCAACTTTGCTGGAAAATATGTGAAAATCATTTTCAAAGAGCCTACAGATCCACCAGGAACACACATAGCTTCTTGCAGCCATTTTTTATTGTTCAAAACAGTGACAACAAATTTGTTATTTAACCTGATATGTAGAAGAGGTTTAAGCTTGTTCCAGTGGGAGAAGTTCAAAAGTATTGAAGGCTAATGTGTCTGATCTTCTTGCAAGAAGCTCTTTGTCTGGGATTAAAGAATCACTTTCAGAGAGACACTTCTGTTCCATTGTGTTAACAGCTAAATATGTGTGTATATTTGTATATAAACATGCACACACATATCTGTATGTATTAGGGCATGTGTGTGCATATGCACATACATACATATGGCTGTGCTTCATTAGAGATGTTTTAAAAATATGCTGAGTGTGTGTCATGTGAAAAATGTTATTCTAGTACAGATAGTTCAGATTGGGCAGCAGCATTGGGAAGTTCTCTGTTTGCCAAGTACCAGGGGATGGTGCAAGAGGGATAATTTTCATCTTGTTTCCCTGATTCCCCTGTCCACAATACAAAACTCGATTTGCCATGACAGGAGCAGCTGCCAAAGCTTTGCTGGTTTTAACTGCATTGGGCTTAATTAAAGACTATCAACTACTATCTAAATAAATCAACAGTAAGAGAAGTGTGCTGATAGCTGCAGACTGCAGTATACTTATGGCATGAAATCTTGGGTGATGCCAGCTCAGTAGTGAAGGTAAAACTTAGACTTTCTCTGTGTGCCGGGACCTACCTGGCACAGCCCTGGTCTGCACTGCAGCGGCCTGGGAGTGGAAAGTGGTCACCTGGGTGGGTGATCCAAAGCTGGACTTTAACACAAATAAACACAGAGTGTGTTGTTATGTGCTTCTCAGCTTCCACAGTCCAGTAAAATGCATTTTCCTTGATTATGCATAGAATCACAGCACAGATTTTGGCAAGAAGGGACATTTGTCTTGCAAAGCAATTGGCCACCTGTCTCAGCGCAGCCAGTGAGTACCAGGGAATGGTGACCATCAGGTTGAGGGAGGGGATTTTCCCCCTCTACTCTGCTCTCATGAGACCCCACCTGGAGTGCTGCATCCTGCTCTGGGCTTACAAGAAGCAAGTGGACCTTTTGAAGTGGGTCCAGAGTAGGGCCTCAAAGATGGTTGGAGTTCTGGAGTGTCTCTGCTGTGGGGACAGGCTGAGGGAGCTGTGGTTATTCAGCCTGGAGGAGAGAAGGCTCTGGGGCTACCTCACAGCAGCCCTCCTGCCAAAGGGTACAAGAGAGGGAGAGGGGCTGCTTACAGGGGCACTGAGTGATAGGACACAGGGTAATGGCATTAAACTGAAAGAGGCAGGTTTAGATCAGATGTTAGGAGGAAATTCTTCACTGTGAGCATGGTGAGGCACTGGAGCAGGCTGCCCAGAGAGGCTGTGGGTGCCCCATCCATGGAAGTGTTCAGTGCCAGGTTGGATGGGGCCCTGAGCAGCCTGGTCTAGTGGAAGGTGTCCCTGACCATGGCAGAGGGGGTTGGAGCGATCCTTATGGTCCCTTCTAAAACATTCTATGATTCTATGAAATCAGCTAAAAACTGCTCAGTGCCAAAGCATTTTCCAGAATAAAAATAAGAAGGGTTATTCTCCTGGGAGGTGCAAGCACAAAACCCCTATATCTACACATCCAAAAAGGAAAGGTACCTATTTAATTTTTTATGTCGCCTTTTTTATTACATTATGCAGCAGAAATATTTTTATTGCAGCTGAAGCTTCCCATCTCTGGGATATTTCAAAGCACATAAGGTAAATGAAACTAAATTAAACCTCTGCTGAAGAGGGAAAAAAGAGATAGTAAATCATAATTCAAGATTATAACAAGTAGTTAGTAGTCTTCAAAATAAAAAATAATCAGAACATTAACTTTATTTACTTTCCATTTATACAATGGAAAATAATATGTGAAGAATTAAAATGGAACCCTGGTAAAGCAGATAACATTCTGCAGCTTACTGTACAGCTTTTAATGTATGTGGCCAGCACTGTAAAGTACTGAAGTGTAAATCCGAAGTACTGATGTGTAAATCTAAACATTTGTTAACCAGGAAAATTCTGTAGCTCTCCTCATATTGCAAGGAAGACTTAAGTAAGGCTCAGTTCCATAAGTTTGTGTTTTCTAGGAGTTTGGATGCTTTGAAGGCTGACAAAAGCTTTTCATTGTATATCAGATTTTGCAGCTCCTGTAGGAATGCCCTCAGTAAAATGCCACCCAAAGTGAGCACGTTGTCCTAGGCTATTATTTTTCTGTCTCATACTACTAGTTGAATATTGCAGGTTTTTTTAATTTAGAAGGAATAACAATAAAATCCAAAATCTGCCCATCCAATGAAAGTAAATGTATTCCAGTAATGGAAAACCCACAGCTCCCAATACCTGGGCACCCAGCCAGCCCAGCTTGGTATTAATCATACATATTCATTAATTCTCATCTAGAGATGAGTCAATTGATGTTAGCAGTATAAGTGCACACGGTATGAGCCACCATTCAGCTGTAAAGGGAAAAACAACACCAGTTTGGGGCTTTCATGTGCACTGGGAATACTGGATAAGCACACATCCCTTGGCCACTGGCAAGCCTGCATCTGCTGAAGTCTGAGGCTACAGCTGGGTGAGGGGTGCTGAACCACAGCCCCTTGTGCCCTGCACTCCCCTGACACAGCCAGATCTGTCATCCTTTGTACCAGAATGCCAATTTTACCTGATTTTCCCAGGCCTTTTCTGGGCTGCAGGAAGCCAATTGGGTGGGAGTGGGCAAAAAGTAGAGTTAAATCACAGACACTCCTTTAGAAAGCTGATTTACATGTTTGATATACAACTACAGAGATCAATTTATTTTAAATGACTTAAATTAAAAGGCTAAAAGCTACTTATTTGCTGCATTGTTAGTGATAATAAGCCTGAGGGAATTTGTTGCAACAATTATGCTGGGAGTTTCAGTACTCTGAATGCCTTAAGTTTTGCAGCTTTGTGGAGAAAAGTTCTCATCTACTGGGATCTTTTCAAATATTAATGGAAATTTTAATATGTGCTATAGAAAAGGATTTCTTTTGAAATATTTGGGTTTTTTCCAAACTGCAGTTTAAAAAAATTTTTTTTATGCTATTACATGGAATTTTAAACCCAAGATGGAAATCTAAAGCAGTCATATTGACAACTGGAAAGGAGAAGAGAGATCTCACAGAAAGTCTCTGTAGATTAAAAAGAAAAAGATACAGAGAAGGAAAGTTTTTTGTTGGACTAAGCCCATTCCCTGCAGAGGGGGAATATGCCCCCCTGCCTGAGTACCCACTCAGCTGGAATCTCATCTGAACCTACTGAGCTGTGCATCAGTAATGAGATAGCATGGAAATTATGCATCATTAATTTTTAAGAGAGCTACTGTTAGAAGAAAACAATCAGACTTTGTGAAGAGTGTAATAGACCTGTCAGGGCCACGTTTTAACGCCAGAACATTTTTATTTTCATGTCTCTGAAGAGCCAGTATCTGTTTAAGTTACAGCAACACTCATTTATTGTGCAGTTTCACACAGTACCCAGGGGAAATTTGACACAAAGTTTAGTTCCTTCAAATCAACTGCACATGCCTGCTACTGCATAATCAGGGCAAGTATTTTAGAATAATTCAGAACAGTAACAGTAGTCTTTTAACATGTTCATTACAAAAAAAAAAAAAAAAGTTTAGCATGCAGTGCACCAGGGATTTTTTTGCATTCTTGTGAACTTAGGCTAAAACACTTATTCAGTAACTCACTATTTTATTAAGATACAATATGTTGCACTTTCATTTTCAGATATAACAGTCACAGAAGCTCAGAAAATCTGTAAAAATTCAAGACTCACATAGCATCAGTGGATGTGGTACTTGCAGTTCTGATAAGCTTATACTCAAGCAGGACAGACACATTTTTGGAGGCACAGACTATGGACGAGAGCAGAAAGCTGATGAGTATCAAAATTTACAACTGGTTCTTATGTCACAGTTCCCATTGAGCTCTTTGCACATTTAATCAAGTCTCCCTTTATGAGTATGGTGCTACTTGCATTAAAGGCAATTAATCAGTCATACTGAATTCTGTGTAATTTTTGTCACTCCACTTTCCCACGAGTTTATGCTTGCTCAGTCCAAAGGTGCAGTTCTCTACCTCCATCCAAATGAGGGTCTTCCCACCTCTGCCTCATGAGCTACAATGTGCTTAGAACTACAGTGTGAATAATGCACTTTTGGAAATGCTCTACAGAATGTAATTAATGGGACTGGCTCTCATTCCTAGTGAGTCATGTGTGGCCAGTAACAATTTTCGTATGGTTTAGGTTGCTCAATCTTGCTTAATAAGACAGTTGTGAATAAATGCATTCAGAGCCTCTGAACCAGGTGTCTTTTGAAAAGGAAGTCTAACAAGAATTGAAATGAGACCCATTTTGGTCTTTTGAAATTGGGTTTTTTGGTTCATCACCTAACACATTAGATTTCTTTTACCTTTTCCTTCTAATGTTTCTTCTTCGAGGGAAAAAATATTTTAACTTAAAAAAAAACTGTGAGCATAGGTATTCAGCTCATGTATTTGCTCATGTCTTTGTTCATGTCTATTTTATCCTTGGCCTTTTTGCACCAACTTCCATTGCTTCTTGCTTGTGCTTACAGTGTGTTGTCTCACAAAGCTGCCAGCTCCCGTTTGTGATGATGTTTTGCTGCTCCCTGCTTTTCCTCCTGCTCTGATACCCATCCCTCCATTTCCCCATCCCAGCCTTGAAGTGATTATGCAGTTTGGTTGGTGGTGCTACATGAGTTGCATGGAGATGATTTCCTTCCAGGCCAGGGAGGGCCCAGGACCAGCTAATTCTGTCTGTGAGTACATGCCAGAAATCTATTTCTGAGCAGCCTAGTGCGTTCCAGAAAACCAGACAGCGCCAGCTTCTCCCACAAGGCTTGGTCTCTCCCACAGTCTTACTCCAGTCTGATGTTTTCTTAGTGTCCCAGACAGAAATCTCTGTCACTAATCAGTGTTTTCTTACCCCTGTCTTGGCTTCCATAATTGTATCTGTCCAAACAAAGATCCAGGGAGGACCAAGAAGTTTTCCAGTTTTTACTCTTTCAGTATTTACTTTGAAGAGACCTTTGAAAGAGGGACTTTGAGACGTGTCTTTTAGAGGAGTGGCTTTTCCAGCATGCAAGGTTAAGGGAATGTGCTGCTGATTTCAGACAGATGGTGTTCTTCCCCTGACTGCACCACTACCTTTCTTCCAGCTCCTACAGCCTTTTATGCCCAATGAGCTGTGATCACTGGCAAGAAGTATGTTCCTCCAGTTGTGTATCTGGATATCTGGAAACTGATCCTCTAGCACCCCAAGATGGGGTGACATGCCAGCACAACCCCCCCATCCCTGCCAGAGCCAGAGCTGACACAGAAACCACTCAACAGGAGGGCTCATGGAGGCTGTGCTGCCTGCACAGCTTTAGGCAGTACCAGACCTGCCCAGTGAGCAGGTGCACAGAGGGCATGAAAGGCTTAGAAATCCCAGAGGAGCTGCATCCATGGCTGACATTCATCAGTAGCTCTGCAAGCAGCTAGTTTTCCATACATCAGATTTGGACCCAAACTATTCTTAGTACTTGGAGAGTACATTTTATTGCTTAGAGTTTGAGATTAAGTTGGGAAGTAAATTCTCATGCCCCTTTGTCTCCCATTCATCAGCATGGCTGCATCAAAACTAAAATAAATGACCTTAGAAAGGAGAACTTTATGTTACAAAAATACCCCTCACAGAATGTATGGAAAGCATATTTCTGAATATTTCTGAAATATGATGAAAACAAAACCCAGATGACTGTATGAGGTTGAAGTAACATTATCTTTTCTTTATTCAACCCAACCAGAGTTTAAATCTGCTGCAGGCAGTTTTTAGAAATAGCACTTAATGCAGTGCCAGAGCATCCTGCAGAAAAGGTACAGCACATTAATGTGCATGGATTGTCTTTGGTTTCCTTTAGCTCTGTGAAAAGGCTTAATTGGACAACTGCACTAATGGTAATTGTGTAATTGATTAATTCCCAATTACTTAAGTGCAGTGTTGTTCTTCCATGGTGGAGAACAAAAACAAGAAGTTAGACCATTGAAGCAATTATTAAAATAAATCTTGCCTGGTTTGGTTTGTAGGGGTCTTTGAAACTTGAGTTAGAAAGATGACAATAACTTTCAAGAGTAGTTCTTGGGAGGGTGTTTGGAGGGGTTTTAAGCATTTTTACTTTTCCTTCCCTTGTCCCTGGGCTCTGCAGACTCTGAGACTGGTGGATTGTTTTAGATTGTTGGTATGTCCTAATCTTGCCATCCTTCCCAACGCAGCCTGTAAACACAGAGCCAATGGATCCAGCCCACAACAGTGGTGTTGGCAGGATGTGACATTGACAGTCCTTGAATCTCAGGGGCTCTGAAACAGAAATATTTCAATCAGAGTAGTAAAGCATGTCCTAGCACTGAGAGCAAAACTTCCATCAGTTCCAACTGATGCAGACACAGATTTTTTAATTCTTTTATCTGCTGTATGTTCAGTATTCTTGAGTAATTCCTGTTTTTTCTGTGTATCTGAGGACTAAGTTTCTCTGTCCATCCTGATTTCAGAGTAGGTTTTGCAGAGAAGAAACAGCTTTCTAATGAACATATAGTTATTGAATGCTATGGCTGGGTTTTTAAGGGGGTTTTTTTTGGCATGAGTTTTGTTAGAGATAGGTGAAGCTTTGAGTTTTATTTCATTCTCTTTAGTCAGACTCTCATCTGGAATTTCTTTTGAGTTTTCAGTATCATTCTGGCCTACTTCTTATATAGAGGGTTTCTCTAACTTCATAAACAGCCACTTGAGGTAGAAAAGAATGCAGATGTTCATTATACAAAGCAGAAGAACAAATACATAGTTTTTTATTTTGTCAGTTCTCAGTAATACCTGCCTAGAGAAACATTAAAATAAAACCATATGCTTATAGAGCACACAATGCCTTTTAAAATTCTATATAAAACACTAATCTGCTGTGGTTTGTTTGTGTTTTGTTTGTTTTTTATTTCAATTCATTTAAATAAATATGCAAAGAGTTTTTCAATTAAAAATGCCAACAAGCATTCTTGCAGAGCATTTTGCTTGAGTGGATGTAGCATGCCAGTGCCTGACTCTGCCTGACTCAAAGCTGTCTTACTTTGTGAGAAAGACACTGGAAGAAGAGGTGGCTGGAATCCAGCACCAGGCAGACTTAATTGAGGAACAAGTCAGGGTGATTAGCCACTGGAACAAACCAGGAAGAGAAGTGAAGGGCTTTCCACGTCTGGATGTCTTCAAACCAACAATCAAATCTCACATGGAAGAAATGACTAATCAAACAAACAATTTTGAGGCTCAGCAAAGGGTAACTGTATGAAAGCCTGTGATCTACAGATGATTACAAAATTTAACAATTCCTTCTGGATTTAAGCCTGAGTTTAGGGCAAATTAAAACACTGATAACATGAGTGTGACTTTCTGAGCCCTGTATTCCCTTTCACAGATCTTTTTCTTCGAGTCTGCCAAACTCCGAACATCCAACTATTCAGAGAGTATGGAAATAATTTTCAAAAAGGCCAGTTTTGAAAAGTTGCCAAGAAAATCGTGGGCCCACATGTTACAATAGACATGTGTAGGTGAAAACTCCTCACAGCAGAAAGAAGCTGTTTTTATCCTGATGGGCCATCAAGGAGCCCGTTTGACTGGGATGTTTTGTGCTGGCATCTTTGGCCCAGAAACCCTTTTGGTGACCTCAAATGTCAGACCAAGATAATTCCATTACTCAGTAAGTTGGTCTGGATGGACATCAAATGCAAATGCTGCCAGGATTTGATTGTCTTCATGCTTGACAAGTCTAAGGACAGAAAAATGGATTGAGCAAACTGACTGGTAAGCTATCACCAGTCCTCCCAATCACATTTTCCATCTAAGCATTGATTTGTGCGATAAAAGCATTTTATCATTTGATAAAACTGAGCTGTCAGGGTTTAAAGTGCAAGAACAGGTTACCACATGGCAAAGAATTAATTCCACACACATATTTCACCAGATGCTTGTGGTGGTGGAGTCTGTGCTCTGAGCCCAGTCAACAGACTCCCCTCAGGACTGCCCCGGGGGTGCTGCAGTGAGTGTGGGGAGCACAAGTAATCCAGTCACCCCTGGGAATAGTGGGAACAGCTTGGATAGTAAGCAAAATGTCAGTATCTCAAATATCCATATGAACAGTGGCACATCTTCTGCCCATACCTCACAAATTAATAGTAATTAGAGGAGGAAGAATTCAGTGGCTCCTCCCTTAGCAATAAATATCTAATCCACGAGATATTAAAAGAGCTTCATCCCTTTCAACCCATTTTTTAACTATTTCTCCTGCAAAATAAGTAGATACATGCTTTAATTTCAAGCAAGCACTCTAGCCAGTGGGGCTTTGTTGTTTTTCAAAATTAGAAAAATTGGTTCCTTTGCTGAGTGGATTCCTGTGATCTAAGGCTGCAGTGCCTGTTATCAGTATGCAGCTGCTTGCTTTAAATCGCTAACTTCTGAAACACTTTCTCAAGCATTCCTGAAATAGAATATTTCATGTGGAAATAAATGAGTTTGTGAAACCCTTTTAATTATTTTACTTCAGTAAAAAGATTAAAATCTAAATCTTTCTCACTCCACATCCATGTTGTAACTTAGAGGATATAAAAGAGATTTATTATTTTCAAATACTAGATACAGAACAAAGCCTATTTTTCCCTTTCCCTCACACAATTTGAAAGCCCTCAAACTCCCCAACCCACCTGCTGTGTGTACGAGTTGAACACTGTCAAGTACAAATTAAGGATCTGATCTAGCAATTGCTTCTGAGTGTAGCCTTACAGAGCTGTGCTGACTGTGCTGGGGAAATCCCAGGATCGATTCAAAGCCTGCAGAGCACTTCCCAAGTACACAGGGGATCGGGCATCTCAGGGGAATAAAAAGGCTCTGAATCTGCAATTATAGGCCATATCTAATTGTGTATCTAAAAAAAAAAAATATATATATATATATATATATCTCAGTTGTAGAAAAATTTAGTATCATTTAGCAATAGGATGGCCTGATGTGTCTTTGGAGGGGAGGGTGTACTTGTCTTGAGGGGTTGTTTCAGACTCAGGTTGGTGAGAAAGTAGACAGGAAGATTTGAGTTCATATGATCTTGCAGTGCCATTTATTCCAGGGTACATAGTAAGCCTCCTGCCCTGCTTCCAAGGAAGCTGTTAGCTGGGAATACATTAGAGAAAAGGGTTTATATGTAGCCTAGGCTACAGCTAGTGAATGCCATGCCACTCACTGCAGCACCATGAAAACCTTGATTGCAGTTTGGATCGCTGTAATTAGCACTTTGTATTTGCACTACACATTTTAAATCAGGTGCACATTAATACATCAGTTATCAAGAAAGAGCAAAAATTTTCATAAAGACTTATTCAAAGCTAGATGATTTTTAATGTGTGTGATTAGTTGCAACCAAAATTACAGTAATAAATAAAATTATATACAAAACAGAATAGGAGGCTTCTACATAAGAATGAGGCAAATGGTACAACAAATGCCAAATTGATTTCTAATGCTGATTCAAATAAATGTTTATAGGACTTGCTTATGCTTTGATCTCAGTATTGAAAATGGTAAAGAATTTATTTATTAAAAATATTTTAAAGCCATCAAACTCTATTAATGTAGGGCATGCAAGTATTTGTAAATGCCTTAAGGAGTGACACTAAAATTAAGAGTTTGTTTTATGCAGCATGGTGATGTCATTCACAGCAACAGAGGAATCCCAAATTCATGGAGGATTCTTTATCTCAAAATTCCCCTTTGCTGAAAATTTCCAGTTCCCAAATGGTGGGTCTGTTCTCTGAAAATCATTATTTGAGCTCGGACTTCTACAGTGCCAGTTTTGCAAAAGGGTTCTAGAAACTGTGGGGAAATGTGCTTTGAGGCAGCTCACAAATTGGGGCTATTCTTAGGTATCAAAATTTAGGCATTTGCAGGACTGCTCCTTTTGCTGAGACGCTACAGATCAACAGATTCTAGACATAAAGTATAGTAGGTAACTTGGACCAAAAAATGCAGTTTTGTCCTATTTTTGTCCTATAGTTTTGTGCTATTTTTGTATTCTTGTGGATATTTTTCAAAGCAGGTACCTTTGGGGTTTTTTTTCAAAATATTTGCTTTGATTAATTTGTATTTCTCGTTCTTTAAAAATTTGCTAAAACATTCCCAAGCAGCTGGCTGTGGAGGCTTTACACTAGAAATGATACTGAAGCACCCTTGAATCCAATCCTCATGAGCACTGCATTTCTCTAGAGCAATTTATCCCCAGAGCCTTCTGTAGGGTCTGATCAACTCTTTTCTGTTTTCCCTGGCTCTGCTCCACACCTTGGAGTAATTTCTGTCACCAGCTCTCCCAGTGGCTTCACCCTGAACAGATTTTCTGCTCAGTTTCAAATTTTTCCTGTGTCTCTGAGGCATTCTGGGTCTCCCAATGGAATTAGTCTGTGTCCCCCAGCTGTGATTTATCTGATAGGAAAAAGGGTTTCTGTTGTCTGTATTTTGTATTTGCTGTTTCTCCGTTTGTTGCATATATGTTTCAACACATCTCATCACCTGCTTCCTCTGGAACACTGCCAGATGCCACCTCACTTTTCCAGCAAAGGAAAGGGCATTCCCTTTCTGCAAAGGAAAGGGAAGGAGCCTGCAGTGAGCCTGCCCTGACCCCAGGGAGGTGTCCTGGGTGCCTCGGCCATCCTGTCTCACCTCCAGTCTCTGCAGCTCTGGGAGGCTTTGCTGTGACTCCTCTTCCCTCTTCCAAAGTGAGTGAAGGAGAGAGGTGCAGACATCTCCATGGAGATCCTCACCATCTGGTTTCTTTCCAGTGCTGCAGACCATGAGATGGTTGGTGCTTTAGAGCTGTCAATGCCAGCACCACCTTGGGCTTCTGTGTGCTTTGCTGGCAGGCAGGATGCCAGCCCAGGGTGGCAGTGCAAGGCATGGTAGTGCTGGCAGCTTCAGGGTGAGGATGCTGTCCCAAAGGTCAGGGATACCTTTCTTCCTGTATTTTTTGTAGGCTTTTTATTTATTTATTTTTATTTTTAGGTAAGGTTAAACCCCTGAGGTGTTCACTCTTAGATGTCACCTGCACATTTCTCATTAATAAAAATTAATTTGCTCTTCTGCCCTGAGGTAACCAGTAACAAATATGAGGTAGTTCATAACAAATGCATGTTTCAGAGCACAACCTGACTGTGTAATTTCACTTGCAACACTAGACGAGATGTTAGTCTGTCACCAGAGCCATGCCAGATTGCAACCAGTGAGGATTTGACTGCTAATTTTTCTCTCCCAATGGTATGTACTATTTTGCAAAGAAGTTTTCTTTAATGAAAATTCCATTAACATTATTCTCTTTCACTCCTATTACCAAAGAAGGCTCAATTTACTTTATTCAAAAATGGTTTTTCAAATACACTTATTCTGACACTTTTTTTATTCTGGTGATTAGAAAATCTCTGAATAATGTGAGAAGAATATAAATGCACTGCCCTTTTTTTATTCCATAAGTAACATATTGTTAAAGATACCAGTTTCACCAGAACTGTTTTTGTGAGAGCATTTGTGGCTTTCCTGGATAGCAGGGCTGTTAGACAGCTATTTTGTCTGACTCAAGAGTTGCTGACATATCTTATTTGATAACTGATGCAACTGCACAGCCAGATTAAAATGTTCAGCACCAGGTCCTGTGAAAAGCCCCAGCTCCATTAACTTCAGTGGAGATGTGTCTATTGACTGGCACAGTGGGAAATGCAGCTATTGTCCAAGCAGGGAAGGGGGTAGGAAATGCTGGACAGGCAGCCACTGACAAATAGATTATTTCTAACAACAGAAGAGGAGCAGAATGGAATTCTCATTGCTTTTTTTCCAATACTGCTATTAAATGCTGATTCACTAACTAATGCCACAAATATTTTTCCTCCTACAAGCAGCAGGTTTGCACCACAATTTATAATGTGCTCACAATTTCTGAGGGGCTTCCAAGGAAGGTCCTAAAGTACCTCTCAGATATTTGCAACAAAATCACACCAAAGATCCTCAAGCATTCATCCTGGATGTTAAAAAGTCAAAATGCTGTTGTCAATGGTCACAAACCAGCTTGTATCAGAATTCCTGGGAAGCCTGTGCACCTGCTGAAGAGAGTTTGATAGGCTTCTGTGCTGTGGCCACTTCGAGTTCTGGTACAAGACAATAAAACCCCAGGGTGCCTCAGAGATTCAGCAATTCCTGCCAGCAATTTCCAGCTGCTAACTTGGTGGATGACAATATCCCTAATTCTCAGCCACAAGCCTTTGCTCTCTCTCTCTCCCTGGGCCCGCTGATTCAGAGGAGTTGGTTTTGTTTTTGCTTTTAGCAGGCACCGTTCTGTTTCCTCCACCAAGCAGCAAAGAACGCGCTGCTGATTAGAAAATGAGGGGGTTATTGCCTCCTCTCCACAGATCTGATAAGTTATGACAAGGTGTATTTAGCTTTTATCCTTTCTGGCATTCTGATGAACTCCTCAATGGTTTTTTGGCAGTCCAAGCTGCCCTCTCACTCCAATGGAAGGATGAAGGCAAGGCTGGAGGATCTGTGCCTCCAGCTGAATGCCCTTGCAGCTTCGAGCAGAGGAGGAATCCCAGCCTGCCTGAGCTTGCTCCTCCTTAGAGACCCAAGGGATACATTCAGCCCTCTCCCTCGTCTCACATGGGTCAGATTTATAAACAATTACTGTTTTTGCAGCCTTGCAAGTGGTCCATTTCAAGGTCTCCAGCACTGTTTTATTAATGAAAATGTAAGTGGTAGAAAACTGCTAATTAGGAGATCTTAACACCCTTCGACTTAATCTTCAGATCTGTTGTAGGTTATGTATGAGGGACCATTGTTTCATGCCATTATAAATTAATGAGGAGTATGTTATTAGTGACAATGAACTCTTTGTGGTTTATGGTTTACTAAAGAATATTTTTTAAAAGAAGACTTTGTGCTCTGAGGGCAATTTATGTTGGAACAAGTGTGTCTATCAACTGCAGGTGTCTCATTAAATTCTGCTGGTGATTAGAAGAAGCAGCCATGTGCAGAGATCTTCATCAGGGGCTCTGTGATTTGTGTTGTCATGCTCAGTTTTTCCCTAATAGCTACACATTACTTAGCATTGATGCTCAGCTGCTGTGAGCAGAGCTCTGCAAAAATAGTTGGTTTCCATTCAGAAGCAAATGGCATCGAGCCAGCTATTGATTTATAGACTGACACATCCCCCTTTAAAATGGCCATAAGAACATTGGCTACTTACCTGGTACCTTTCTCTAGAAGTGTGTTAAAAATAATTTTCCACTTCATAAACGGAAAGACAGTGTGTGATATTTATACTGGTTATTTTCATAGAGAGCTCTGAAAAGGGCTCCTTTGTACAATTGCACTGGAGAGAGAGAGAAGGTTTGAGAAAGTTTGTCAGTATTCCCAGTTCTGGTTAAATGGTTTGGCCTGAAGGCAAGATGGATACATGCCCATTTCTTCCTAGCATGGACATGTGTTTGAAAACAGCAACTTGGCATAATGTTTTAAAAAACCCAACACTAAACACAAAACAACAACCCTTTTGTATCTGCAACATATACTGCTTCTTTAGGGGGAAAAGGCAATAATATTCAAGCTTATAACAGCAGTGATACAATATTTAGAATTGTGCCATGTCTTATTCATCTGAACAACAAAAGGACATTTATTTTCATATTCCTACAGAATTAATTTTATAATTCTCTACTAGTAATGTGATAGCTACTTTTTAAAATTTTTGTACCTCCAGTGCTTGGCTGGTGTTTTTTTGTTCTTAATCTTCCAATTGTGCTTGGGATAAAGGAGGAGTGCTGGCTTTTTTCTCAGGACTGAGGTACTGTTTGGGAGAGAGAATCTAAGCCACATAAAAGAACACACCAAACTATTTGTCATGATTTTGATTTTTCCTCATGTTCAGGTCTTGCAGTGCACGTAGATTATACTGATATCAACTCTCAGCTCAGAAGGGCCAGAGAAGCCCAAACATGAATGCAAACTCCGACATTTTTTATTACCCTGGTCCTGTCCAGCCCCTGGCACAGTAAGGCCCTCATCCACTTGGCCTGGGACAGATACCAAAATATTTAAACCATGATCATATTTTCCTAGAAGTTCAGATGGAGATTGTTTTGGGATCCAAAAATTTTGCAGAGGATTCATCCCATTAGCAATGCAACTCTGCTGTTCCTTGGCATTCACAAAGCCCTTGTTCTTCCCATTCCTCAGCTTCCTCAGCTAGCTTGAGTTGGCTTTGGCTAGGCCAGGGTGTGAAATCTGTTCTTCAGCTGAGAGTAGAAGATGCCTGCAAACTAGATGAGCCACCTTTTAGAGAGAGACCAAATAGATGCTTTTGGCTTTTTCACATGAATAAGAGCCACAGTTAAAAGAAACATGTAGGTATTTTGAGTAACAGTGGTTTGCAAAGGCCATTATGTTTCTCTGATTTTCAAACTGCAGTTGGCATTTTTGAAAGACTCCATGCTGGCACAGAGGCATAAAAGCCACCCAGTCAAAGCTCTTGCTCAAAGGTGGACCAGTTAGACTGAATTTCTTAGGGTTTTGTCCTGTCAAGCTTGGATATCTCCAAGGACATAGACTCTACAGCCTCTTTGGAACACTGCTGCAGTTCTTGACCCTTTTCACTGTATAAAACCTTTTCTTAATACCAAGCTGGAATTTCCTGTGTTCCTGCTTGTGCCTGCTGTCTCTTGTCCTGCCATTGTGCACTTCCAAGGAGAGTTTGGCTCCATCTCCTGTACATGCCTCCATTAGCTGTACACAGGAGTCACTGCTTAAAGTTGAACAAGCCCAGTCCTCTCAGCCTCTCCTCATAACAATCTTCCCTGTTCCTATGCAAGAGAGAGGATGTGAGGCTTTTTGTAGGGCTTGCTTCTTCAAATGAAAAGCCCCTGTTATCTTCTGCTTTTAATAGCAAGCACTTCACAGTACCAGAAGTAAGTGTCAGCAGAGATCCATACAAGCAGCCTTTAAAAGCTCATACCTATTGATTTGGCATTGCTCCAGCTGTGCTCTGCTCTCCAGCATCTTTGCAGCTTGAGAGCATGCACTCAGAGCAGCCAGAAGACATATTTATAGCTGTGCAGTTGCACACTCCAGCTACCAGACTTTTATCCAAGTGCGCAGACAGGTGTGTGTGCCTGCATTTAAATCCCTGTTGTTTACAGAGATGGCATCTGAGCTGGCCGACAGCTTTGTGAACTCCTGGACTGAAAACCAGAGACACCCTTGCTGTGCTTTGCCATCTGTTATATAGAAGGATGGAGCCCAAAAAATTCTTTCTTTTCCTCTACACTTAGAAAAAGACTGCTGTATTTTGTACTGATTCAGACAACCCTTCTCAGATTCCCACATGGAAAAGCAGATAGTATTAACTACATGCCCCCTCCCCCACCCCCTCCCTTTTTTTTTTTTTTTTTTTTTTTTTTTGCAGCAGTCTACACTATGAGAGTAGGTCTTTCTCAGCAAAGTTTCAAAGTTTGTGAAAGGGCTATGGGATGGGCTGGTATCAACAGATGAGGAACATCCATGGTGCCACACTTGTTTTGTGTTCTTTCACTGCTGTTCTTGGCATGAATGTGGTGCTCCTCTGAAGTGCCAGTCTCATCACAGAAAAGGCTCTTTCCTTCTCCAGCCAGAAGAGCAGGATGGCAGGGGTGAGCTCCCCACCATTGTGCTGGGACTGGGAAGGGTGCCAGCTATGAAAGAGACTTTCTTGGATGAGACACTTCAGTACTGGGAATGATGCTAGAGATTCATCCTCCAGCACCCTGTGGAGATCATTGGACAAGTAGTTTTATTTCCCAGTGAGCTTTCAGTCAAGGACTGGGAGAGTGAACACTTGTAACTCAGTGCTGTCAGAGAGGGGCTGAGATCCAGCCTTCAGCCAGCAGGGCAGTCTGAGCTATCTGCTCATTTTCCAGGTGCAGGACAGAAGAACTCTCCTGAGCTGCACCCCCAAGTTCCTTGCCCTGCCTGAGGAGGACCCCTGGATCGTGTGAGAGTGGGTGCAGACATGTGTTGGTGTTTCCACAGAGATTCCCACTATGGAAAGGAAAAAAGTGCTGGGTTATGGTTAAACATCTGCAGTCTCACTTTTATTAAATGAGTTTATTGCTCATTTTAGTCCTGCCTCTGCCCATTTAAAAATGCAAGGAGCCCCTGCTCTCCTGCTGATATGAATCAAGAGCACACACTTAAATGCCACTGAAGCATGCTGGTGTAAATCCAGCCTGAGCCTTCAAACATCCAGTATCACATGGGACTTCATATTCGGGGGAGAAGGGATGCAAAATGAATGAGGTGGAACTGAAGAACTGTCCCTGCACAGTCCATTTCCAGGCTTTTCAGTGGAGCTTATCACTGTCCTGTCCAGCTCTTGGCTTCATTTCTTCACTTTTGAAAGATCTCTATTGAAATGGCAATGGAAATTCAGGCAGTATACTTGCATTATCTAATGCCTCTTCAGTGATATTGCTTTGGCTAATATAACACTGTTTATCCAATATTTACTAAGAGTTGGAGACTAGAATCTGATCCAAAAATTGTAACTCTTTAGGTACTTAAGAAATCTCAGTGAAATCAATGGGTAAAACCACAGAATTTTATTAAGCATTCTGTTAATTTTTGATTATTTCTGTGCACTGTGTGATGCTCATTCATGTAGCCAATTACTCTTGCATTTCCACAATTTACATAGAATATAGTATGAAAAATAAAGCCCACAAATAAATTTGTGGTCTGCCCACTGAGCATTTGTGACATGAACTTGCAATTCAACAAAGGAATGCCTGAGTGTCTGTGTGCACACTGTCTTCACTCCACAAAAAATAGAATACAAAGACTAAAAGAAAGACCATGGCTATAACCATGGCTATAACCATTCCAAGGGATGGTTTGTTCCTCCATGCTCTGATCACAGTTTTGCCAAGAGGCAGATGCAGGCTGAATCTGTGTGAACACACATTTGGACATAGTTTGGCAAAGCACTTATATGAGCATATATAATCTAGAATCAGACAAATCAGACAGACAAATAGTGTTATCATTACATTAAAAGAAATTCTGAACAGATTAATAATTACTTGGATATTTATTTAGCTATTGTTAGACATTTGATTCCATTAAATAGGGCTTGGTTTATGTAATAAATATTCAGCCACTGATTAACTCCCTGCAAGATTAGATTGGTACTTAACCCTTGTACAAAAGAAAAAAAAAAAAAAAGACCCCTGCCTTTTCCCATATATTCCCTTTCTTGGGATAAGGGGAAAAAATTAATTTTCTAAGGGCAAAGATACAACCCAAAATATCTGACATAGAAATGGGAAAGAAGTAATTACTATACCTGTGAAATGTGGAGTAGTAAACACATTGTGCTTTGTAAATTTTCTTTTGAATTGGAAAGGAGCAGAGGGCTTTGAATTATGCAAATACAGAGAAATGTTAGCTCATTAATGTACATGGGATATTGGTTGAAAGACCTATTTTTTTTTTCAGCTACTTATATTTAAATTCCTCTTTAGAAATAAAAACTGACCTCTGCTCTTTCCTGCAGATTTGCATGTCGTACCTTTAAGAGAATGAACCCCTCCTGAACTCAAGGCAGTTTGTTCTTTTCCTGCTGTAGCATGAATCTTGGAGAGATTATAACCAATTTCAGCAGGATGGGGGATTCTGTTTCTAACTAGCTAGAAGCAAACTGCTAAGGAAGCAGCAAGGGAAAATGAGAGGTATTCAGAATAGTCTCCAGCTTGGATTACATGTATCTTGAAAGCACTAGCAGCAGATGCTTGTGGAAGTGATTATGCACTGGATCATACACACATCATTCTGGCTGCCAACATCACTTAGGCACATTTTGTAGTGTAGGAAAAACCCCCTCCAGTTTACAGGAGAAGGAGCTCTGAGTACACTGCAGAAGGCACCAAGAATCATGGTGTTTAAAGGAGCTCAGCAGTCACTCTGCTGCTCTGGAGCTCAAGCCTGCAGGATCAAAACTTTACCCACAGGATTATGGATTGTAGTCTTTCAGGGATTTCAGCATTTTGCCATACTTTAATTTATAGACATAATGACACTTTTAGTGAGAAAAACACTCCTTTCTCTCTTTTTGGCTGACATTGTTTGTTGCTAATTAGGCCAGTTTTATGCATTGCTGTAAATACTACTTCTAAAAGCTTATTCCAAGTGATTTTATTCTGTCTAGCCTTTAGGCTGCAGATGTCATTATACAGCTCCACAGTCTATCTGACAGATCCTTAGACACATACAACAAATGGCTTTGGTGATGGCTGCACTATATCCCCTGTGCTACTGCACTTTTCTATTTTAAAGAACTACAATGGGATTTATTTTTGCAATCAATTCAATGACATTGTCTGATTTTTCAGTATGGAGTCTCTTATCTCTTTGGTTCTGAGTTCAGTTGTCCTGGATTTTCATTCTTCCAAGCATCTCATTCTTTCCCTTGCTGTATTTTTTTTTTTTTTGCTACTGAAAGCCCAGTAGCCTTTCTCCTGATTTCACTGAGGATCCAGGAAAGTGGCAGCAACTGGGGCTCCTGCAGAGTGACTCTGCTTATTGTGTGGACTCACTACAGGTGGCCCAGACAGAGGGATTTCATTTTTCATTTGTACTAGGCTTCAGAGGGCACCTGCCAAAATAGCTAATCTGGTTGTTTGCATCCACTGATACAGGTTCTGGGTTTGTTTTATAGTTGGCTGCCCAGATGCACAGTCTGGCATCACAACTACAAGACTCCCATGTTACAGCCAGAAACTCATTAAAAGCTGCAATTTATCACCTTCCTGGCCATTACATATGACAATATGATTTTGCTGAAAGACAAATGGCTTCCTTAATTTTTTTGGTTTGGTTTTTTGTTTGTTTGTTTGGGTGTTTTTTGTTTTTTGGGGTTTTTTTGTTTTTTATTTAAATCAACATAAATAAGCCAACTTGGGTCTACATTTTATAACAAAGGAAAAAAATTATCAAGGAGGAGTCCCTAACCTTTTCAAGTACGTGATCCCATTTTTAAACTTTGGGAAATGTGTTGTTCAGTCAATGTTTCTAATTAAAAAAAAAGCAAACCCTTCCCTCTCTTCTCTCCCAGTCCCAAATATCTGTTGTTATCTCTAGTGCTGTTTCCAGAAATGCATCTGAATGCTCTCAGTGAAGGGGAAGTCTGGGAGGTCACATTAGGGTGTAGTGGCATCTGTAAGAACAACTCTGGCTACAGCAGTGATCTGCTTTTCTGGGCTAGTTACCATTGAGTCAATATAGAAACACAAAGGGGACCACATAAACCCTTTGGGGCAAGGAGTTCTGCTCTGGTTTGTATCACCCTAGTGCAGGACTATTGCTTGCAGATGTCTTTTGCAGAGCATAAAATGCCAGTTGGAGAAAATGAGAAGTAGTTCTGTGAAAATCTTGAACACCGGGTTGAATTTATCTTTCCTAAAGATTTCCTAAATATGAAGTAGACCTCCAGCTGGGCTCACCTCTTGTAAAATGTGGGAACAGACAGTGTATTTGGATTATTGCAGAGTTGAAGCACACGCTGCTAACTGAGATGCAAAGAATGAATAAACAATGACTTAATGCCATTCCTGTTTCACAGGGAGCCATAAATATGGGGTAGAAGTTGCTGACTAAGGCACTAATTCAGCAAGTGGTACAAATTAATCAGGAGGTAATGCCACTTTTATAGGGCAAAAAGGATATGGGAACAGACTAACAGAGCAAAGGGATGGGGCTGAGATCAATTGAATGGGAACAGACATCTTGGACTAGAGTGGCTGTTGCCAGTGCAACCAAATGCTGTTAGTGAACCCATGTAAGTCATCTTTTATATGGAAGGGATGAGCAGTGGGAAGAATCTTACACAGCCTTCATAAAACTAGGGTGCACTGACTACCAAAGGGGGTGGGCAGTGCTGCCAGGGCAGCATGAAAGGGGCTTCATCAGAAAGGAGCACCAGTCCTGGGTCTTCCTGCCAAACATCTGTATAGATTTTTCCATTTAAAAAAAAATATTTTCACCAAAAATGTGGTTGTAAAATCATACAGGCTCAAATTACAGCACTTTGCACTTGTCTCCTGAAGGTAAATGGCAACTAAACCAGTGCCTTAAGTTTTTCTTTCTGTCCCAGGGACATAAAGGCACAACTACTGTTTTATTCCTGTTTTGGTCATTGTTACCTGTGCTAATTAAATGACAATATCCCATTTGCTTCACCAGCAGTGCTTTCCCTCCTGTTTCCCAGGATTTAGTGACTTTACAAAGCGTGTGGGGGCCTGTGAAGAATCAAGCCCTGTGCTCACAGAGCCTGTCAGATTCTCCTTGTCTCCTTGAAGGTGGGCACCAAAGCCTGCCTGGAGCTGGCTGCATCAGTGATATGTAATCTCACAGCCCAGCCAAGGACAAATAACCCAATTGTGTTGATCTTGAGAGGTTCCTGAGGATTATTCTCTACATCCTGAAAAGAAGTGAAACCTAATGTCCTGGGAAAGTGTGCTGTGGGGGAAGGAGGTCCCTGCCAGGTGGAGGTGGCTGCAGCCAGGCCCTGAGGGGTTTGGAGAAATCTGTCAAAGGCAGCTTCCCTTCCGATATCCTGCCAAGGAAAAAGGATCTTATGAGCAGAGTCACATTCCACCAGCATTTGGCTGCCTCCAGTTTTCATCTCACTATGATTTTAAAAGTGGAATATCCCACCCAACAGAAATTTACCCTGTATGAAACGCAAACCTGGAAATGGGAAGGGGAGCCCTGCCATGGGGGGAGCATCTCTGCTGCAAAGCACTGAGGGTCTGTGTGATGCCTGCTTTTCCTGAAGGTACCCTGTGAGCTTGGAAAGAGGAAAAAATGGGACCAGGGAAACAGGAGCACAATGATATATAATACCTTCAGATTCCCCAGCAGCATTTGGGATATATGTTAAGTCCCTCCTGACCTAGCAAGGATCTAGAAGGGAGGATTTGTTGTGAGGGAGCACAAAAATTGATTTGTGTCATGAGAGTACAAATGCTACCTGGTGATAACATAATCACATGACTTGGAGGTAAAAGGTTACCCCAAGGCAGTGTCACCAACTTAAATTCACGTACAGAATTCCAGATGGGCACTCACTCTTGCCTGAAGTTAAAAACCACAATTTGTGAAGTCTGAAGCTTTCCTAGATTATTTGCTTCATATCTTCACTGTTTCTTTCTATCACAAAGCCTGTAGCAAATGTCTTACCTGTTTTCTTCCTTGCTACAGTTTAAGCTCAGTGCTGGTCATATCCACCAAGGAAATCTGGAGAGGGCAGTTCTCTCCTATTCTCTTTGTATCAACCTCTTTCTGTTTTTGAAGAGAGTTATCATGTTTATCTTCAGTCTCTTCTTCCTCAGAATAAATGTCACTTTATTGAATCTTGCATCATAAATCATGTTTCTACAAAGGCTGACACATTTTTTAGTTCTTTTTTTTCTATTTTTCCTTCATCTCTCTTTCCTTGTCTTCTCTCTAACTGGCATCCTATCCCTGCTCCTTTGCCACAATCTGATTCTGTCCTTAATTATTTTGTCCATCTATTTCATGACTTTGTAACTGGGCTAGCTCTTGAATTCGTGTTTTTTCTTATTCTGCTTTGCCTTCCTGCTTTTGCAAAGAATGGCTTAAAGTATTGAAACAGTCTTTGCCTGCCTGGTTAAAGGAGAAGCATGGACTGAGAGCAACTTTATCAGTCAGGAGATCCTAAACTGGAGCTCCAGCTTAGCAGCAGCTTGTCCAGCCCCAGGCAAAGCAGCTGACCTTTTTCTTGCTATGAGTTTCTTGAGGCCTTGAATGATTTTGAAAAATATGATAGTTTATTGCAAGAAATATTTATAAAAATACACTAGCACCAGTCTGAAAATTTGAGCTAGGTTTTAAGAGGTCAAGTTCTCCTCAGCAGCTCCATTTTTCTGGTCACAGGCAGTCTTTAGCTTTACTTTAAAGAAGCACTCCAGAAATGGGAAGTTTATGTCTAATTAGTGCTCACAGGCTTCCCAGCTGTCATAAGGCTGAGGGACATAAAGACAGAGCAGATTAGGTGCTGCTACATGTCTCACATCCTCAAACCAGTATTGTCGGTCTTAACATTGATTCCTCCAAGCTGAGGGCTGCCATAGGCTGCTGGGATTCCTGTTTGTGGGGTTTGGAATGTCCTCATGCCAAAACCAGATCATGGAAACATTGCCTGGTATTGGGCCTATGCACTTGTAGTGTCTCCTGAACCCATTAGTTTCTCCAGCCACAGCTCCACACATTTGAAAGGCAAAGTTAATGTTTTTAAGTTAACATAGAGATCTTTATTTATGTAACTGATTGCAAGATAATGAATTTGTACAAAAAAGTTTCCTTTTGTTCATTAAAAAAATACCATGGAAGAAAACTCTGCATCTGGATATTGTTCTGTGCAAAGGACAGATTGTTGACATTCCTGGGCAATTCTGTTCTCTGGCAAAGGAGTGCTTCAAATCAAGTGCTCTGATGTACAAGTGCCTGAGGGCTTGTTCACATGGGAAAATCCAGTAGCATTATTCATACCTCTTCACTGCAGAATATGAGTACCCACATGGGAGCTCAGCAAGGGTATAATTATTTTGCTCTAGAAAAGTCCAAAGTACCTTTATTTAATTTTTCCCCAAAAGAGTTAGCGATGGCACAGGTAATACAATGCCCTGGAGAAAAAAAAATGCATTTGGGAACATCAGAAGGAACTGTTTTGTACAAAAGTAACTCTTTCCTTGTGTGACAGCACATTTCCTTGTTTGAGATCCACCCCCCCTTTTTTTTCCACACAGAATGCTCTGTCTCTACTGTAAAACCCCCCTTCATTTGGCAGAGAAACTAAAACAAACACCATACATGTACTTATTCACACTCACCCACCCATTCTTTTAATTATTGATAGAGTTTTACTTCACTTACACTTTTCTTCTGTAAATGCATCCTCTGAGCACCACACTCAGACAGATGCTATCTGAGCAGTGACTACAGCTCAGAAGGATGTGCTGCATGTTGATGGAGAGGGGTAGTGCTGGCTCAGGAAAATAAGCAAGAACAGAATCCAAGTAATGTAAAGCAATTCAACACTTGACAGGATATGATCAGGACGTGCTGCACCTGCAGCTATGAACTTCATTTGCATAGCAGAAAAGCAATCTCTGTGCTGTAAAAGTTCGGGGTTAGGAGGGGTGGCAGAGAGACTGGGGTGTGGCCTTGGCAGTTCTGCCTTTTGTCTCTACTCTGCCCCTCGCAGCTCTCGCTGAGTGACCCGAAGCAGGTGGTACAGCTCGGAGAGAGATTTCAGAGTCCGCTGGTGCCCCGTGGCACCCGTGTGCCCCGGCTGAGCACACTCCTGCACGGCTTTCTGCAGCTGCAGCTGCAGGGGCAGGGAAGCCAGTGGTCCTCTGAGATTTGGGGAAAACCAGTGACGGAATATTTTGTCACAAATTACCTGGGAAAAGGAAAAAGAGCAGATAGTTGTGTTTCAGAAGTTATGACTAATGCCCTGCTGCTGTAGCAAAATGGCATCTGAATCCAATATGCCTTTAGCCGTTCAAAGAGGGAGGTATAGAAAAGGAGCATCCATAAAGACCACACTCTAGCTAAGGGATGGCCCTTCTCAGGCTGCTCCTGCACTTCACACATTTTACGAGTGGCTGGGGGAGCTGGGGTTGTTTAGTCTAGGAAAGAGGATACTGAGGGAGGACCTTATAGCCCTCTATAAATACCTGAAAGGAGGTTGTAGCCAGGTGAGGATCAGCCTCTGCTCCCAAGTGACAAGCAAGACAAGGGGAAATGGCCTCAACTTGTGCCACGGGAGGTTTAGATTGGATATTAGAAAAAATTTCTTTACCAAAATGTTTGTCAAGCACTGGAACAAGCTGCCCGGGCAATTACATGGGTCTATCCTATACCTATCTATATATGTCTATCCATATCTATCCTGTCTACACTATCTCTGGAATATTTAAAAGATGTGTAGATGTGGCACTAGAGGAGTGATCTGTTGGTGGTCTTGGCAGTGTCAGGTAAACAGTTGGACTTGGTGATCTTAAAGGTCTTTTCCAACCTAAACAATTCTATGATTCTGCATAACAAGTGGTGAGGGTGAGGGGGAGGGAGAAGCAAACAAAAGGCCAACAAGCTACAACCCCCCCCAGCCTTTCTGTTTTGCCAGTGCCTCCCACCAACACAAGCTGGGTGAGCAGTAAGACACCTCATCCCAAAACCAAGAACGCCATGGACATCTCTTTTCAGTACACTACACCTGTAGAGTGGAGAATCACAACTGCTTACACTTGGACAGCCTCAACTTTCACAGAATCATAGAATCATTAAGGTTGGAAAAGACTTTTAAGATCATTGAGTCCAAGTGTCAATGCAGCACTGCCATGTCCATCACTAAATCACGTCCCCAAGTGCCACGTCTACAAGTGTTTGAACTCTTACAGGGACAGTGATTCCACCATTTCCCTGGGCAGCCTGTTCCAAAACTTGACCACTCTTTCAGGAATTTTTCCTCATATTCAACCTAAACCCTCCCTGGTGCAACTTGGTGTCCTACCACATGTTAATTGGGAGAGGAGGCCAACACCCCCCTCACTGCAACCTCCTTTTGGGTAGTTATCAAGAGCAATAAGACATCCCTGAGACTCCATTTTTTCCAGCCTAAACATCTCCAGCTCCCTCAGCTACTCCTTACAAGACTTGTGCTCCAGACCCTTCATCAATTTGTTGCCCTTCTCTGGATGTTCTCCAGCACCTCAGTGTCTTTGTTGAAGTGAGGGGCCCAGAAATGGGCACAAGATTTGAGGTGCAATTCAAGAATGTGACTTTACCACCAGTGGAGACAGAAGTGCTAATTCCCTGCCCCTACTCACTCTGCTCTCCTGTCTGTGGCACTGGGCTAACACCTACAGAAAACCATGGCAAATAAACACTATATATGGTGAATATAAAGATTTGTTTGTGTGCCCCAAGATGAGATTTCTAAACAGGACTGACGCTGATGTGGACAAGTTTAAAAACCTGACTATCTTCACCTCACAGCCTCCTTGTACATACAGTGCATTTTATAGTCAGTGTGATTTTAAAAGGGATGGATGCATAAAACAGCTGTGTCTACTCACTTGCAAGTTGTTATTGGCTCTCTGTGCTCCACATTTTCTGATTTTCAGATTGCATTTTGAAAAGCAATCAAAGAAATTACAGTCTTCATCTCCTGTGCACTTCTGTTCCAGGATGTCCCTCATTTTGGGTTCAAAAAAGGCCATATCCACATCAATGGCCACCACCTGTGAATCAAAACATCCCATCAGATCTGGCACAGCACAGCTTCTGGGACAGGGCTGAGCAGGCATTCTTTGCTGCTGGCTTTGGGAAATGCTGTGCTGAGAGCATCTGCTGGCAGGGAACTGGGATCACAGGGGCTTTATTTCACTTAACTGAGCCACACTAACCCTATAAACACCAATTTTTAAACAAAACCAGCCAACGCTTATGACACCAGGAATGGAAGAATTATTTGTGAACAATATGGATCCCTGGGGTCAATTGGATTGGTTTGCCTAAAGTGGAACTATCCAATCTGAAGACTGATTTACTTGCTGGTGTAGCACGTGCAGACGGCACCTCACCCTCTCAATTACATGATGGTGCACAGTTACCCATGGGCCAGACAGTATCATTTAGAACTCAGCATTCAGACTAAACCCCTGACTTTGCCACTGTGGAGAGGAGCAGTGGGATGTGCAAGGACAGCTGCACCTGGTATAGCTCCTGCAAACCTGTCCTTGCATTCTGTGGGTTTGAGTCTGTTCAGCTGTAAAAGGAGATCCCTGACTTTGCTGAAAGCTGGGTCTGGCTTGGTCCAGTCTTCTTTGCTATGGTTTGACACATTTATTTTGCACAGTTCTTGTTCATATAGTCCAGAAATATGTCCTGTAACAGAGTCCAGCCAGAAGCTGGTCACAGCAGAAAAAACCTGAGTGAAAGGGTCATCACTTTCCTCCCCCTGGCATGAGGCTCTCAGAGCAGTGCGTACGCAGCACAAAGTGTTTGCAGAACTGCTGCCTGTGCTGGGTGTGAGACCTCTCTGGAAGTGAAGGGCTGAGGTCTCAGTTTCTGCTAGTGCCACTCCACCCATGAATGCTTCACTTAAAGAAATCACAGCAAAAAAGAGGGAAAGAAAGAAATCCAGTACAGGCACGGCAGCTCCCTGATGTGATCCAAGCTGTGGCTGACCACAGGGAGGGAAGCCTGTCTCCAACACCATGGATGTGCAGCCAGCAAATGTTCACAGCTGCATTTCACACTTGACAGTCAGGATCAGGGATGTTCTCTTGCAGCATCTGACACACATTTTCATAGAGGAAAATGTCTGGGACCTGAGTAAAGCAGAGTTATTTGGGCTCAAATGATAGTTTTATTTTTCAGATTCGACCTCACAAGTAACAGGAGAAGATGAACTGTGTGACTGGAATAGCAACTGGATCAAACCCAGGAACTAAAGATGTCTGGTTTGGTAGAAGGCCAAATAAACCTTCCACAGGCAAAATAAAGAACGTGGTCTAATCTTCATTTTGTTCTACTCCTTTTTCCATAGGGAAAAATCTTACAGAGATGAAGCATATCTTAAAAACATAAGCATTTTTAAGCATTTTGGAGAGCTCTATAATGATGATGTAGCCTAAGGAATTTTACATATTTGGACAGGCAACATTTTTTGTTGTTGTTGTTGTTCTTCTTCTTCTTCTTCTTTACTTTCTTAAGCTTTCTGTGGTTTTCCTGTTCAGTTCTTTAGAGAAGAGACAGTAAGAGTAGTGTGGGGTTTCCCCAAATCCAGCATCAATATTCCAACTTCCAGGTGGGATCTTTGCCAGCACATTTGACAGTCTGATCCATTGCTCCACTAGGAAAATCAGCCCTGGTTCCCAAATACACATCTGCCAAAGGGTTCAGTGGCTTCAGTGAAATTCATCTTTTACAAAAATGTGTGGAAATCCAGCTAGACCCTGTGACGACTCATCTGGGTGACACTCTGCCTGTAAACAGCTTTGTTTGGGTGGGCTTTGCTATGATCTTAGTTGATGAAAAAAGTACCTAAGTAAATACAGGAAGGACCCAACTTGGCTCATGACCCAATTTTAAATCATGTTTAACATGCTGTAATCTTTCCAGTTTTCTCTAAGTACTGGTGAAAGAGGAAGCTCTCCCAGAGCACCGTGCATTGACCCAAACATCCTAACTCTGTACCTTATGTGGCTCCATAGCAGCTTAAAATTCTCGTGGATGATCTATCAGACAGCTCCTCTCTGTGCTGCAGGACAGCACGTGAAGGCTGGAGGCTTATCCCCAGCACATGAAAATAATCCTCAAAGTAAAACTATTGCATTCCAGGCACATTTCTTTGGGCATTAGAAGGCTCATTACTCAAATGAGAAATAGTGGTACAATTATGGGGTTTTTTATTATCCTATACAAGAAACCAGCAAGTGAAAAAATTGCTTAAAACAAACACAAGACACAAAAAAGCAGCTGCATTGTAGTGTTCGCATTCTGTAACTGGTTGGTCACTGGAAAATCCTGGCAAAGCAAGCCTCACCAAAAGAGAAGACACATCCAATATTCATCCCCTTTCCCTAAATGGAATCTATTTTCCTGTAAGTAGGTTGTGAAACAGATGCTCTGGCGTGTGCTCAGCCACAGTCAGCCACAGTCCTGAGTAACTGAGGAAGATGGGCAAAGCCTGCCTTGAGGAATTCCTGCTTTGCCTAAATAGTGGTACAGCTTGCTTTAGTTTCTTGCTGTAGCTCCTCACCCATTCTCTGCTCAGCTGCTGTATTGCACCTGAGTAAACATTGGGAGGGGAGGGAAGGGTGAAGGAGAAACACTCTAATTGCTCTTAATGGCTGTATGTTTAGGTGGTGTTTGTCTAGTACTCTGAAGATATGAGTGTTACACTAACACTCAGTGAGTACTACAAATAGTATTAAAATCTCTGAAAATGCTTTATATTCACTCAGAGTGCAGGAACTCCACTGATGACACTGCAAATTGGGAGCCTAGTTCAAACACTTGCTGCACTGTACCCCGAATCTGTAGACAAAATTCCAACCAAAACCAGAGGAATTTCTGTGCACAGAATGAATGTGGAGCTGCACTAGTACTTAGAAAATATACATAGCTGTCAGGTCCAAGTTACAGCTGCACAATGAAAAGTCAAAGAGTGACAGTAGTAAGTTTCATGTTGCTGTCCTTGCACAGTTTCCAGAGCAGGTAGGCTGACCACTGAAGCATAGATATGCCTGTTTGGATGTGGGGAGTTCCCTTTGTGTCAGACCATGAATTCGGCCTTAGCTTTCAAATTCACACAGTTTTTTCATTTCAGCATCACTACCAGAAATATGACTCAAATTACAGTTTCATTTGAGCTTTTGAAATCACCTTGCCTCCAGGAGGCATCCCTCACCACATCCAAGGGACCTCGCACCGGTGCCTTTGAAGAAGTGAAAAAAAACAGAAGCGAGGAAGAAGTTTTCAAAATAAGCAGCAGGATTTAGTGCTCCAAAAATGTGGCTGTACACATCATAAAGAGGAAAAGTAGCAGAGAATCTCCCTTGATGCTTGTAAATTCATTGGCTTTGCAATAACTTAGCCAAAAGCTATACAAGGAGGGAAGTGTCATTTTTACACAGTCACCTTCAGACTAGAAGAGTTGGACCCCAAATGCCTGGAACACCACCCCAAAGGCCTAACTTACCGTGAGATCATGCCTGATAGCGAAGTTTTCTGGTTTGATGTCGCACAGGTGAAGTCGGTGAGAGAAATCATTATCAAAATGCTGCACCATGTCCAGAAAGCTGAGTGCAATGTCAATGATGGCTCTCACCCTGCTTCTGTGGCCAGCAAGGGAGGGGCCAATCATGTTTTCCAAGGGAAAAAGAGTTTTGTGCCAGGCATGTCCAGCTGTGAGATATTCCACAGCATAAAAGTGTCCACAAGAGCCAATAATTCGTAGCACATGTTTGCTGAAGTCCTGCAGCAAACTGAAGTAGATATATTCTTCCTGCTGGAGCAAGGACCACATGCTGGCCACCTGTGCTTTCCAACGTGGTCCCTTCTTTTTTGTCCATAGGGGCCCCATGGTATTGTTAGACAGTTCTAGCCCCAGGACATTCTTGACCTCCAAAGCTGCCATAAGCAGAAGCTCTGTTTCAGGGATATCCTGTGTTTCCACCTCCTCTAGCATACTGAGGTGCTGGTAGCTGGAAAAGGTTTCTTTTTTGGATTTCAGTATGATGGGCTGGCCTCTCCAATCAGCCTGAATGACCTTCTTACCTCTGTCATAGTAAAGGCAGTGTTTGTACACCAGCTTCTGTGCCACACACAGGTCTTCACAGAGGTCCCCAGTCAGGGCTCCGCTGCTGTAGTCGAGGCACTGGAGTGAAAGAGCAGAATATTCATAGCAGAACCATACCCCTACAGATCATGTAGAAGAAAGACAAATAATGAGCAACAGTCCTAAGCTTGAGAGGTTTGCAGCAGTTATGGAATTGCAAACACACACCTACAACCATTGGGTCATTGTTTTTTCAGAAGTCTCTAGAGCTCTATTACTAGGAGAGTTTTGCTTCAAAACAGGGATTATGGGGATGGTAAAGGGTAGGCTTTTCTGGGGCAAGGAAAGGGACTGGATGACCTGTTAATTTGAAACTTTTTACACATATCAGTTCAGTGAGCCAAACTTTAAACCCTTGGGCTGTGCTGTGTATGAATGATTATGGGTTGTAACACTTTGAGGCACAGAGTAATGCAGGACTTCTCTGGGAGGTTCAGGGCAGCAAAACTTAGACATTACCACTAAAACTCCAGGAAAATCCACATGTAGCTGGATTTCTGGGACATTCCACAGCTCTGCATGTTTCACCCTGAAGGGAGCTGTGATAACCTCCTCCTGTATCATCAGAAAACACAGAGGTTGCATTCAATGAGTTTTGGACCAAGAACTTTGAGAATTTTTGAGTATGTAAATGCTGCAGGACACAATGACTCTCCAGGTTTCATATGTAGTTATCAGAAGTGACATTTCAATATTAATTGCTTCAATACTTAATCTTTTTTGAACTGGAAAGAAATCAGTCTTTGTAAACAAGGGAACTGCTGCTTGATAGTTTAGTAGTCTATGCAAATTAGTGCAAAAACTGCAAGGATTCCCTCACCAGTCCTTCTCTCAAGCCAGAATAATTTCCATAATATCATTTCCAAAAGTGGAGGCAGTGGATGTATTCCTATGGTCATTCAGAAGCACAGCTGTAGGGACTGCTTTGGGTCGCTCAGTAGAGGGGATGATCAGAGCTCTCTGGTGAAAGGGGAATAGAGGGGGTGGTGTAGAAAGCCAAACATCTGTGAGGCAGCTTGACAGTGTCATCCACCTCCATTGCTTTCTGGCATTTGAACCTTCGTTTAAGCAAACTAGCAGGTCCCCCCTGCACGTGCAGGACTTGCAGTGGCCCCACCTCATTTGTGACTGGCTGTGACATGAGGAACGTGATCATAGCGTTCAAGTAACGTCTTTTCTTGGGACAGTCTCTGAGGTGTGTAAACCAGAGGAATATGTTCTGATGCCAAGCAACATTTAGAGTCCAGCCTTAAACAACACAGCGGGGAATGGGTGGAGGGTTAAGTCCAAAATCCGAGAATGGTGATCAGCTGACAGAAACAGCTCACTGAGGGCAGTTCAGAGAGACATAAAATTTATTTATATTCTGATGTTCTCACAGCCCAAGTAAGAACATTCAATGCAAGTAAGGAGAGTCAGGTAGGCAAATTCTTACATGAGTGTCTGGACACTGAGTCCATGCATGTGTGTAAGACATACAAATCTGCATCCTCACCCACATCACCATGGCTAAGGAGACTCATCAGATGTCTGCAGAGTTCAGAGCACGCAGGTCAATGTCCTTGCTTTTGAAAATCTACTCCTACTTATGTAATAAAATTTTACTCCACCTTTTTAAGTAGGAAATGTAGTTTTCTTAACAAAAGTAGGTTTGCAGTTTTTACCATCTGGAACTCTAAGCAATTTTAGAAAGAAAATTACAAACAGAAGGAATTTTTGAGGGTTTCTTTGGATTGTAAGTATAAGCACATTTAAAATTCTACTGACAGACCACAATCTAATTCTCTTCTTGTACAGTAAGAGAAGATAGGACTTAGTCATGTAATTGGGTTCACATGGGTGGACACTTGTCCCTGTGGACAATTTTACTGTGGTTCACTCTTAGAGGGCTCACATGTATGGACTTCTAAAAGAACACATGACCATGACCTGTAGCCAAATATGTCAAGGTGCAGCTTATTTTCCTGTGTTGACATCACGTCATTCTTAATGGCATTAGACTGGAAAAAGCAGACTCAGATTTCACAGAAAGAGGAGACCTGATTGCTATTTAGGACTTTTCTGCTGCTTTTTCAGTTGAAGTTATAAATATTTGATTATTCACCAAGTATCTGAAACAGTGTCTGAATCGTATTATCTTACAATGAACTTGTGCAGTGTTTTGCAAACTGGGATCTATGGAAGAGGACTTGATCAAAGAGCTCATGGTCTCACAGTGATGAAACACAGATCAGCCTTCCAGAAGTGCATTCTCAGCTGGTCACAAAGGCAAACAAGGCTTTCAGAAAGGCTTCCTCAAGGAAGCAAACAAAAAGATTGAACCATTTCCTTTCAGCCTTTTGGGCACAGTCTGCACTGGTAGTTCATCCTGAAGCAATTATTTGACCCTTACATCCATTCTAAAGACACAGTTTTACAGGACAGTCTTCCATCATATTGGCATGGCTTGTACTATTGTGCTCCCCAGTGTACTAGCTTGCATTTTACAGTATTAAAACACAAATTTGGTGGACCGAAAACATTTAACCAGGTGATACAGATTACGCTGCCATGACAAGATGGACCATTTATCATTTACCAACACAGGAAGCTTTCCACTAACTTCAGACTTCACTATACGAGATTGTCCATCATCCTGCTGATAAAAGAAAGAATCAATTCCCCAAAGAAATATTTCAGAAATGGTCCTTCACACTGCTGTCCCTGTCTTAATGACTGAATTTTGAGATCTGTTGATGAGGCAGTTTTAAATTGACCTAGCGATTGACCAGATTCTTCTTTAAGTGCCAGATTCTTAAAACTAAAATATGAAAGTGCTACTAAGCCAAAAGCCTTATAAAGAAGCAGCTGCACTACACAAAAATGCACACACAAGCATGGTTTGGACTCACTCATATGTATCTTATTAAAATTGGCTACATAATTTTTAATGTCTTCAGTGCACTTATCAAGATAAGTTTAAACAGCTGGCTTTAAATTAATGCAAAAGCTTAAATTAATGTAAACCTTGCTAAGGATTGATATAAATTTAAATAACTCACTGTACCACCATCAGTGCCCTGAAAACTTATGTTTTGCCTTCTTAGCTACTACTTCTACGTAAATGCAACATAGAGCCAGGTTTGGAAGGCATCAGAATTAATTGATTTCTCCAGAGGGAACAGAAATTGATTGCTATGACTTAGTGTGTTCAATGTAAATGAAGATGAGACTGGCATGAGGAAAGAGCAAGGGGGTTTTTTTGAGAGTTAAAGTTGGTCCCTGCAAATTGCCCAATGCTATTTCAGTCTTTTCTGTGCAGTACACATCTGCACAGAGGTATATCTTACTCAGAATAAGGAAATAAAACCTTCAGAAATGTCACTTGCAATGGTATTTTCACCCACTTCCTTAAAATATCTTATCTCCTACTGAGAGATGACTAGTAAAATAGTTTTTCTTAAAGCTGATTTTTGCTTAATAGAAGGTGTGAAACTCAATCTATCAGGTTATTTGTTTCATGGATCAGTTGCACTTTCTGTAACTGTGAAACTCATGCTATGTTCAGAAGATGTAGAAAAACTTATTTTGGGGCGGAAGAAGAGGAGCTCTTTTTCTACTTATTCCACACGAAGGACAATCCCTTTCTAACGTCACCTGGGAAAACTATTGCTTACAAACCTTAACGACACTACTGATTATTCACCTACTCGCAGACAAGCACGGCAATCTCAGCTACTCCTCCTCTGGAAGGAGGGTCCGAACCGGAGCTGTCTCAGTGATAGAGACAACTTTCCAAGCTTGCGACTGAAATCTGATCCCTGGGCTTTTGAAGCTTTGCCTGACGCTTTACAAACTGAAGAACGGCAACAAGTCTCTGTCCATGTGTTTATTGGTGACTGCGATGGCAAGGACCTGGACCTCCCTGAGCTTGGCAGCTCTGCGCGCCTCCGTAGCTCAATGTTCTTCCCGAGCACGTAAGGATGAGGCAGGAATCATTCCTCCAGCTGCAAACCTGAGCCCAGCCCTGCTTCAATCTGGCTCCTGAGGTAGAGAAACTGGAGCTCACTGCCATTAAAAACACACTGTCAGGACCGCTGCCGACATTTGCTTTTCCTTTATTATACAAAATTAAGGAAAATCTATGATCAGTTTTTGATTGCTTGCGGTGATAGATTATTTAATTCCCACTAGGATTCCTCCTTTCCCACCTAACCACTGGCACTACAGATACCCTGACTGAGGAACAAAACTGAACTAAAAGCACTAACTCACGCTGCTCCTCTTCTCAAAGTGTTGCCTACACAATCCTAAATCTGTTCATTATTATTTTAAAGGGAAATTTTCATGAATATTCTAAATCCTTCTTTGAATTTTAACCACATCTTACACGCCTGCCCCCGCCAGACAATGAAAGAGGCGATACAAGCTGCCGGGCACTTCAGAAAGAAGACTTTGGTACAAACAGCTTTTAGGCTAAAAACAAACAAAAACCCCCAACACCCGGAGGAAGGCTTTCCCTCCGCTTCGGAGCGTTTGCCTTAGGCAGCGCACTCGCATCCCACGCCCGGGAGCCGGCCCGCCGCCTGCACCTGACCTCGCCCCGGGAAGGGAGGCAGGGAGAGAGGGAAGGAAGAAGGGAGGGAAGCAGGGAGGCAGGGAGGGAGGGAGGCAGGGAGGGAGGGAGGCAGGGAGGGAAGGAGGCAGGGAGGGAAGGAGGTAGGCAGGCAGCCGCCCGCCCGTGCGCGCCGGGGACGCCGGCGATGCGGCACCTCCGGCGGACGGGGCCGGGC